>JAIPRM010007668.1:0-16894 GCA_025469315.1 Stegophylla sp. TES_Ste_2020 | reverse complement strand
CTAGCCGTCAAAACACTAAAAACGACAATTTATAAACGTTATCAACGATTTGTACCACTATTTAAAAAAAAAATCTAAATGATCAAAATAACCCCACGTAATCAATGTAACCCCATATTACGGTATTTAATATTGTGAATAATTCAAAAAGTTTTATTTCCATGTTAATTAATTTCTCAAAACGCATTATTTCTATTTCGCATCATTACGTTATAATTCCTATGTTATAACCTTTTATAATGTTCTCATATCAGTATGCATATCGTATTATTTTTTTTTTAAATGTGGTAATTCCATTGTTTGCTCAAAACTTATTATTTCCAATCACATGAGTATTGTGCACCAATAATGATTAATTCAATATTATGTATTATTTCCAAATTATTTTTTCCAATTCATTTAACCTAAATCAAACTAAATTACAACAATGGTTATTTTATTTAATTGTGAATAACAGAGACTTAATAAAACGAATAATCATTTCTGTCGTCTGTTGAAAAAACAAATGCAATGAAATCGATAAAATATTCAGCGTGATACCATAATATATCTTATGAAACAGCATTTCGTCATTTACTTTTCGTAGAAGTAATATGATAATGTGTGTACAAATAATTTTTCAAAGTACTATATTATTATTTCCGGAAATTTCAAAGTGAACTACTTAGAAAAGTTATAAAAAGCCCTATTTAATATCCACTAAAAAAGAATTTCAAAATCAAAAACGAGTTCTTTTGATTTTTTAACATTTTATTGAATTTATAAAACGGTGTAATAATTATTAATAGTAACTTATATAGAAAAGTGCGTTTTTTGAAATTTTGAAGAAATCGAAAAAATACATTCTGTAAAGTTACCCTTCAATTTCATTTTTTTGTTGTTTAATTTGCATTTAATTGCATATAATTTTTTTGTTTATACATGTGTACAATATAGTTATAATGTATAATACGCACTCACACACACACTACACACACATAGATTTCTATTTTATTTTTAAATTTCGGTTTATTTATAATATTATAACTAAGTATGAGAAAAATTATCTTTAAATAAAATTTCAAAGACACTATAAAACCGTTGAGTATTTACAAAAATCTTTCTGAACTTATTTTTTATTCCCATACAATTTTCTTTTGGGGAATGACTCCATTATTCCGACATCTCTGAGTCGAATATAATCGAATACAATAATGAAGTTTTTTATTTTTCTTTATCCATTTTTGATTCACTTAATAATATAGTCTATACACAGCGAGAGGACACGCCATTTCAGCGCATAAAGGCGTATTCTTTCGTTGGATAGACTATAATATATAGATATTTATCCAAAATATTTATAACGCACAAGGATTTTGAGAATGATTTCATCGACTTCTACGAAGATTTCATTGCGTCCCCTCCCTTTAATCCACAATCGTGGTGTGGAACTTATTAATTACATGGCTTCGACAGGACCTGTTTGAAACATCAACTGGATTAAACATTAGTGATGTCGATAAACATTATTGTAAAATCTTGAGCTTCACTTCGTTCAGAATCTAAAATTCTGAAGTGATTTTTGGGATCACTCTCAATAGCGAGGTACCTTTTAAATGATTCTGAATCAAATCGTATCCCTTTGATACGGTGTTACAATCTTTCACATCGCAGGAGTTATAATAAAATAAAAAAAAACTTGAAAAATACTCTCTATGATGGTTAGTTTATGTGATGGGGAAAAAAAGTGTTAGAAAATTGAACACAAATTTTTTTTTTCATATTTTCAAAATTTCCTTCCGCCAAAATGTTTCTCATTGTATATTTTCTGTCTTTGTTTAAATTTTCATAAAGTTTGGATAGAAAAATTGATGGTTTTACGAGCCTGTTTTATCAAATTTTGTGTAATTTATTATTATGTGTAATAATTATATTTAATTAATAGTTTGAATTTAAATGAAATTTTATTACTAATTTAATTATTCAGACGGGTAGACAATTTTATTAGGTCAGGCCAAGTAATGAAAATATGAAATTAAATCTAATTACAAATTTTTACATCAATTTACCTTTTTTTAATGTACTTACCTAATACAATTTTTTTTTTTTTACAATTTAACGTTTAAGTGTTTAATATTAGATGAAAATTATATTATATTGTTAAGTTTAATGAAAATTTAATTAAGTTTATAATATCAGGGATTGATAGGCTCACCAGGATATCGAGAAAATACCGGTAGGCCTTTTTCTCCTAATTATTATTGTTAATCACTATTACAGAGTTCTCTACTCAAAATATTTAAATATACCTTGGGTCCAATGCTCATCCAGTACGTAGTTCCTCCAAATAAATATTAATTTATAAGATAAAGAGAATTAAATAATACTTAAAATGCCTTATTATAGGGTGTCAACTTTATTGATTGAAATGACAACATACATATTTAATTAGCTTATAAAATAGAAAATTCTCCAATGTAGAAAATGTCTAAGTAACAAATTTTTCAACCAGTATTTGGAAGTAAATAACATTTTTTACTTAGACTGGAGGTGAACCGTGAGTATGACATATTCTTAGTAATTGAGTGATTCATGATAACAAAATCACACTGTATAGTATCAAAAAATACTTTGTAGTTTTTTAAACTAGAAATCGTATATTATTTTTTAATTTTCAGTTGTTAATTATACCTACAAATTATTTTTGTTTGAAACATTATTATGAAGGTGAATGTTTATATAAATAAGTACAGATTTTACTCTATTTTCTGAATTTTGTATTTGATTTATCTATAACAGTGGCGAATATGAGACTTTTTCCAGGGGGAGGGGAGAGGTGAATCCTGTCTCTAGAACGGGATTAAAAAGATTGTTTCGGCTTAAACATTTTTATTTATTTATTTTTAAACAATCTTTTGTACATTCTAAGAATTTTTATACACTTGAAATATTTCTTTTGTAAGTACCTATTTTTTAAGTGAATATTTCGTCGTTATTTTCCATATTTAATTACTAATATAAAGTAAAAGTAAAATTGAGATAATCTAAAATAACAAATAAATAATATTAAACCATTGTATGAAATATTGAACGAGGTAAATTTTTACTTTTACTCAATTAAAAATAAATTATTCACCATTTTGATTAAAATATTACCATTGAACTTAATGGAATAACTGATAGATCAAGTGAAAATTAATATGAAATAAAAAAGTAATAACTTTAACATTTTAAAATACTTTTGGTACATTGAATTAAAAGCTAAATTATTATTATATAAAACTATAAAACAATCAGGACTATCATATTAAGTGTGTAAAATAGTTTGAAAATCATGAAAATTCAATGAAATTAGAGAAAGTTACTACTTAATATAATATAATATACATAATATGTACATTAACGAGTATAATTTAGGTAAAATTAACGAATTCGTCGAAATTCTAACTTCAAAGGGTGTAGACAAAAAAGTTTACTTACGATTTTCGACATTTTTTCAGGTCAATTAGAAATAATATATATATATATATGAGTAAAATTATATTTAATTTTCAAGTCTTAATACCAAAAATCAAAATGTTTATTATTACATAAAAACTAACAAAAAATGAAAAATATCCAAAATTTTCAAAATGCAGTACTTAACTCAAAATTAATCAAATCTTTTTTGAAATTTTTATAAAATGTGACCATATTTTGCCGTTTTTCTGTCAATTTTTCGACAGATTTTCCACGTTTTTGGAAAAATTATTAGAGATACTGATCGAAACGTTTGGACAAGAGTATTGTCTATACGAAAAAGTGTTCACAGAAAGAGAGAGAAAAAAAAAATTAACGTCAATGTAAAATCACTAGTATTTTCATTTCGTTCAGAATCTAAGATAAATATCTTAGCTTCGCTCATGTGCAAAATGAATCGACAAGAAATGTATGAAAATCATGTTCAAACACTCCCAAAAAATAACTGGAATAAATTCGTTTTAGATCGGTGGAGTGAAACCTTTTTTCTAAAGGGGTTAAAATGTTTTAGAATTTTAATTTATCAATATTTTCTACATACCTGTCAGTAAAAAAAAAAATAAAAGCTTTTATTCAGTCGATACTATATGGTTGATGATTAATACTCGAACAAAAGCTATACTGTTATTCGAGTTTTTTCGAGGAACATATTATCACGAAACTATATCGCAGTGGTTCCCAATTGGTGGGCCGCGGCGAACCCCTAGGGTGTTTGTCGCGATGAAACTTGCTGTTTTTATAGTTCTTTTTTGAGAGAGAAAATGTGAATTCCTGATATTACAAAAAGACGTGTTTATTAAAATAAATAATCATGAAACGAATGTATTTTTTGATTTTCACGTACTAAATAAAAATGAAACAATACATGTATAGAAAGAACAGAACTACCACAAGCACATTCGTAAAAAATGGGTCCACAGTTTGATTTAAGTTTTAGCTTGGCATAATGCTAATTGGGAACCACTGCTAATATATCGTTTTACCCAGCAAATGTTCGAAACTCTCATACGCATTTTTTTCTACATATTAAAAAACGGTTTTGTTATAATATTCGTACGTGTTAAATACGTATTGAATTTTTTTTTGATTACAATTGTTTTTTTTTTTTTTTTTACATTGTCCGGATCAATTTACGTCATTCCAATTGGTCCTCGTTTGTGCTCATAATATAAGTAATAAACAATATAATACACGAAAGTACAATAGTTATTTACCGAAATGATCCACGTATACGTTTTTTGGTTTAATGGACATGTGTGTTACTTATTATGGTCATAACAGCTTTTTGTACATTGAATTCTTGAAAGCACACGAAAAACCGTGTTTGGTTGTAAGCAAAACCGTCGCAAAATCTACGTCCCGACAATCTTAAGTTCAATTCTGTGTACTGCACGTGTCTTCAATATGCTGCTGCCCAAGTCGATATTGATAGCGATGTTTTTTGCTGTTTGCATCCATGTGAGTATAATAATATATTATGTTTTTAAAAACAACACAAATCCATAAAATTATACTTCTATGCCACATTTGAATTGAATTATGTTATTACATTATCACCTAATATGTCCTAATACATCGAGGTAGATAAGAAAATCAATTACAATATATTGAAATCAACAACAACTGTAGACTGAATATTATAAGAGATATTATTATTTAAAACCGTGGTTAAAATTACTTTAAATATGCTTGAAAAAAAACAACCACTGATTACAATAATTATTAGTTATCCGTTTTGTTATAAAATATAATTATTACTAATTAAAGTAATACTATATTGTTATTAAACAGTTATATTTTATACAACAATAAAATCAAATCTTTTTCAATCTTAATGATAAAATGGTATATTCATTTTTTAAGGGTTGGCAGAAGTATACTTTCCCCCCTTGGATAAATCTTTGAGAGTGCAACTGCCCCCTCTTGCCCCTCAAAATTGCCGCCAATGCCCGTATTCTTGGAAATACGAAACGAAGTAAATTAAATAATACGTTTACTTATGGAATGTATTTTATTATTGGTTTTATAAATTAGTTGCACTATGTTATTTTTAAGTAGAATATTCTTCAATATTTTTGTTTACATTGTTGATACAATTTAGAATTTTAGAACTATTAACTATTGATATTCAGACGTTTAAATACATTTAATATTTTATATCAGTTCCAACGAACTCAATTTAACCTGCAGGTTTTAAATGAATTTTCAAATAAATGTACACTAATGGTAATATTATAGTGTATAATTTATATATTATTATTACTTTTTTCCGAATAGAGAAGTATAGAACTTCCCAATACTACAGAAACCAGAAATGATAATGAAACATTAATGGAATTGAAGTCAGAAAAATTCTTAAATCGTATGGTTCCGATATTAGTTACTATGTGCGAAAATGATAATGAAGACAAAAGTATTTTAAACTATATCGATAAAAAAATTAATGGTATCAACATTCTCAAGGTAATAGTAAGCCCAAAGTTCAATAAGTGTACCGCCAAACTTTTGAATTATATCAATAGCGATAACATGAATTACCCTTTTGTGGTCGCATTGAGAAATAATAAGTTAATCAATAAACTGGTGCTTGGTAACCGACCAAAAGAATTAGACGAGCTCCTCAGTAAAGCCTGCAGTGACACTTCAAGCGAAAATTATTTTGTTCCGTACCGTAGTAAAACTGTTATAGAATATTTGGAATATAGCATAATACAGAATGAGATCCAGAAACAAAAGAATAATGATAGATACAGATTAAATAAATTGGTCTCCCTCCAGTCACAGGAGTTTAAAGATTTAATAAATTATACATCATCATCATCATCGTCGACGACACCCCACATAGGACATGCAGCAAATGTCAATTTGGATCTCACTATAGGTGGCATTTATGATAATGTGCCAGCAGCCAGCGTCGCAAACACACAAGAAACAGGCAAGAGATCACAAATAGTACTTGATGAGCTACAAAATAAGAATAAAAGAAGAAAATAAAAATTATATGAATACGTTTCTTACGTGCGTAACAATTAAATTTTGCAACTGAAGAGTAACTTTTCAAAACGCATAATTTCCAAAATTTTGTATTTCGAGATATAAGTTGATTTATACCTGTAATTTCTAAAAAAATTT
Source organism: Stegophylla sp. TES_Ste_2020 (assembly GCA_025469315.1). Lineage (NCBI taxonomy): Eukaryota > Metazoa > Arthropoda > Insecta > Hemiptera > Aphididae > Stegophylla > Stegophylla sp. TES_Ste_2020. The sequence goes on along the minus strand of JAIPRM010007668.1, from coordinate 10,264 downwards.
CATTTTGAGCTACGTATATGTTGATTCGTACTGTAAAAATGACGGGATAATCAAAATAAGTTATTTTTATTTCTCTCCAATGGTTATTAATGTCGAAATAATGCTATATAATATTGTGAATAATTCAAAACGGTTTTTTTTATTTATATTGATTTTAATTTGACAGTGATAATTTTTATTAATTTTATTGAAATTTTCATAAACTAAAGGTAAGACATATATTATAGCAAATATGCGATAAAAAAAAAAAGTAATTTGTTAATTTGTATTTTAATTTTTAATCATTAATTCATTTTAAAAAATATTTCATTTAAACTAAATAGTAGACTAAATAGTAAACTGACGGTATAAATAGGAAAAAGTACAACAAATGTAATACAGTTAATTGGAAAAAAATTTTTCCTCAGCACGTTTTTGAATCGTTAGTACTTGTACCGTTTTTTCAGTGAGATACCACAATATGTCATATGGAATAGCATTTCGTCATACTATACTGATCATAGAAGTAATATAATAATGTGTGTACAGTTAAATTTTCCAAATATTTTATTTCCCGAAATTTTGGAGACAACTACTTAGATAAGTTATACATATCTCCATTAAATATTTTCTCAAAAATGATTTTAACATCAAAAACGAATTATTTTGATTTTTTAACATTTTATAAAATAAATAGAAAGGTTTAATATTTATTAATAGTTATTTATATAGAAAAGCGCGTTTCCTGAAATTTTGGAGAAATGGAAAATATACGTTTTGTAAAGGAACTCTTCAATTTCACTTTTTTATTATTTTTCGTCGTTTACATATTACATTTATACTTTTTCATAATCAATCACTTTTTATTGTAATCGCACAAAGTAACAATTCTCTCGGTTTATACAAGTGCAATATAATTACTATATTTTTTATTTCACACGCGCCGATATTGTATTATTTTTAAATTATGATTTATTAATAACATTATAATATAACTGAGCATAAGAAAAATTATCTTTGAATAAAAAGTTAAAATCATAGACACTATAAATTCACTGACTATTATTTTCAAATACTTCTGTGAACTTATTTTATGCCCATGCAATAAAATTATCAAAGACATTCGACCAATTTTGAGGTAAGTACGGCATTTTGAAAATTTCGATAATGTCTAGTTTTTTTGTTAGTTTTTAATTCATAAAATTTTTATGTAGGTATTAAGAGCTGAAAATTTAATACAAACATTTTTATATGTAATAATTTTTTATATAACGGTACTGAAAAATCTCAAAAATAGTTACTCAAGTTTTCGTTTTATACTTGTTGAAGTTGATATTTTGATAGAAATCATTAGTTTTACTTAAAATTACACATTTCAACGCTTATTAAAAATAACAATTGGTATAACCAATTTAACGAAAATTTGTACATCGATAGAGAATTACAAGACAGAAATATTCAAGCAATACTGTTATTCGAGGCGAACATTTTTTACGGGAACATATTATAATTATTTTATAGCAGTGGTTCTCAATGGGTGTTCTACGAACCCCTAGCGGCTTGCAGGTCGATGTTAGGGAGTCGGCGGCTGTGTTTGTCAAAATGAAACTTGCTACTTTAATAATTTTTTTTTTTGAGAAAATGTGAATTCATTATATTATAAAAAAAATGTGTTTATTAAAATAAATCATAAAACGAATGTATATCTTGATTTTCATGTACTAAATACATGTACAGAAAGAACTTTCACAATCATATTAGTAAAAAAACGGGGTTCAATTAAAGTTTTAGCTAGGGGTCCTTGGCATAATGCCAATCATAATAATTGGGAACCACTGCTATATCTTGTTACCCAACAAATGTGCGAAACACTCATATACGCATTTCTTTGTACGTATTATGAGTGTTACACACGTACTGAATTTTTTTTGACTTACAATTGTTTTTTTTTCGTATTGTCCGCATCAATTTAATATGTCAGTCCAATCAATTGGTTCTCGCTTGTCTACGATATAAAAGTAATAAACAATAAAACATACGAATATACCTGTTTTTTTTTAGCCCTACAATTACTGTTATAAGCACCTAGTACAATGGTTGTTTACCGAAATGATCCACAATATACTTTTTAGGTAGGCACGTGTGTTATTATGTTTTTATAATAGCGTTTGTGCTTGGAATTCTCGAAAAAAACATAAAAGCCATCATGTTCGGTTGTTGGCGAAACTGTTATTCTACGTCCCGACAATGTTAAGTTCAATTCTGTATACTGCACCTGTCTTCAATATGCTGTCCAAGTCGTTATTGATAACGATATTTTTTGCTGTTTGCATCGATGTGAGTATATAATATTATGTTTTTAAGAAGAACGCAACTTCATAAAATTATACTTCTATGCCCAATCGTTTGCCACATTTGAATTGAATTTATGTTTTTATATTGTGAAACATTGGAGGATTTAATTATTTTGTTAAAACACCACCGTTATGTTATTACCTTATATGCCTAATCATTTAAGGACTAATCAAAAAACGTTATTTTGATATTTTCGAGTGAAGCGTATTGGATTTACAAATCTGTGTTTTTGTTATATAATCACGAGTTTAGGTAGAAATACTAATCCATAAGTTTCGATCAGTGTAACTCTATAGATCAGAAATGTCTTGTTGGTACCATTAGGCAGATCATATTTCAAAATTTTCAGCACTATTTGTAATACAACTCATAAATCATCAAAAAACGCTAAAAAATTTCATATACTGAATTTTCATAAAAAATTTTGAAATTTGCACCGACTGCTAAAACTAACCCCCTGCTCCATATCAGCTGTTATCAGTCAGCGCGTCATGGCCGTAGTTGAATTTTAATTATTACGTGTAATTATTTCATACGGGATCCACCTCGCACCGCTCGCCTAACTCGTGTTAAATATTTCTACATCATACTGAGTCGTCGCCACGTCATAGTCGTTAATTATTATTATTATTATTATTATTATTATTATTATAGCTTATTTAGCAATCATTAAACGTAAAGTATTTAATATTAGAAAATAAAAGAGGATGTTGGTGATAATAATAATAATATTGTTTTTATTCAAGAAAATTATAATGGTCTTCTTAAAAAAATTTTGTACATGGATTATTTTCTCTTTTTTCGGACATTTTTTATTGTCCTATAAATGACCTAAAAAACAATGAATAATATTTAATACGATTAAAAAGTAGACATCTATCACAATTTATTTAAAATTGATAAAATTATGACATAGATGTATAAATAATCATATTATACTTGATATTATATTATTTAAAATCTTTTGTTGACCACGACCTTGGATCACATTACTGTCGGGTTGTACACCATTTATTACAGAACTAGCTTTTTACCCGCGGCTTCGCCCGCAGTGGAGAAATTAAATAAGTATGAGAGATAAAGGGTTAAGGGTATAATAATAGAAATGAGTCAATATGATAACTAAATTTTATTGCTTGGCTGAGATCAACAATTTTTAAAAATTACTACAGACAATAAACAAAACTATGACGTTTCAACACCTTAATATATGCTTATTGAAATGCAACAACAAATGTTAAAATATATTTCACCGTGACAAAAATAAATAATTCTGAATTCTAACAATTTAAAAAAAAAAAGAAAAAAAAAAGCCGGACATACTTCGCACGATGGGTGTACTTCGCACGACGGGTGGTATTCTCTTGACGGGCGTATTAAATTTTAAAGAAACGATAAATCATTTCTTCAGTAAAACGATTCTGAACGAAGGAAGTCAATAATATACGAAAAAAAAAGAAATGTTCGAAAAATGTCCCCTCAAAATTGCCGCCTATGCCCGTATTCATCGAAGTACGAAACGAAGTAAATTAAACAATATGTTTACTTATGGAATGTATTTTATTATTGGTTTTATAAATTAGTTGCGCTATGTTATTTTTAAGTAGAAAATTCTTCAATATTTTTGTTTACATTGTTGATACAATTTAGGATTTTAGAATTATTAACTGATTAACTCTAATGATATACAGACGTTTAAATACATTTAACATTTTATATAAGTTCGAACGAAATCCATTTAATCAGGTTTTAAATGAATATTCAAATAATTTTCAACTTTAAATGTTGTAACAATTTTCAAATAAATGTACAATGTTAATCTAGTGTATAATTTATATATTAATATGTATTGCTTTTTTCTTAATAGAGAATTTTAGAAGCTAAAATTATAGACTCCAACAATGATGATGAAACATTGAGCAAATTGAAGTCAGAAAATTTCTTAAATAATGATATTATTCCGATATTGGTTACTATGAACGAAAATTATTTATATGACAAAACAATTTTAGATTTTATCGGTGGAAGAATTCCAGGTATCAACATTCTTAGAGTAAATGTAACACCGAGGAACAATAAGGTGACGGCCAATTTTTTGAATTTTGACAAAAGTGGTGACAAAAATAATAAGTTCCATTTTGTCGTCGCATTGAAAAAAAATAAGTTAATCAAAAAATTGGTGCATGGTTACCAACCAGGAGAATTATACGATCTCTTTGATAAAGCCTGCAGTAAAACTTTAAGCAAAGACGATATCGTTGAGGGTCGTGAGAATTTTATACATGACTTGGAAGCAAGAATAAAGCAGAATAATAAAAAAAAAGCAAATAATAATGGAGGAAGAAAAATAATATTAAAGAGCGAGGACACCGTCGAGGGAACGACAACGGAAATTAGACAAAATAATAAGTTAAAAGAACTTACATCATCATCATCATCGATGCCCCACATAGTAGAATCAGCAGGTGTCAATTGGGGTATCAATTCAGGTGGCAGTGTTTATGGTATGCCTGCAGCCAGCATCGCGACCACACAAGAAACAGGCAAGAGATCACAAGCAATACCATTACATGAGCAAGTAATTAAGAAAAGAAGAAAATCAAAACAAAACGAATGAGTTTCTTACGTGAATACCAATTAACTTTGTAATAATTGAAGAGTAACTTTTCAAAACGCATTATTTCCAAAATTTTGTATTTTGAGATATACGTTGATTCGTACTGTAATTTCTAAACATATTCATTTAGAGCTATGGATTGAAATGGAAAATAGACGTTTTGTAAAGTAAGTCTTCAATTACACTTTTTCATAATTTTTCGTTATCTACATATTGTATTTATACTTTTTCATAATCAATCACTTTTTATTGTAATCGCACAAAGTAACAATTCTCTCGGTTTATACAAGTGGAATATAATTACAATATTTTTGATTTCACTCACGCCGATATTGTATTATTTTTAAATTATGGTTTATTAATAACATTATAATATAACAAAGCGTAAGAAATATTATCTTTGAATAAAAAGTTAAAATCATAGACACTATAAATTCACTGACTATTATTTTCAAATACTTCTCTGAACTTATTTTATGCCCATGCAATTTTGTTTTGGGGGAATGTCGTTACAAAATTATTCCTAGCTACAGCAACAAGAAATGTATTGGTTTTACAAAGTTATGTGTGTTTTTTTTTTGTTTTGGTGTGTATGTAAGTAGAAATACTGATCCAAAAGTTTCGATCAGTATAACTCTGTAGATCGGAAATGTTGTTAAGATTTTGGGAGGTAACTACTGATATGAACGAAATGAATAGACAAGAAATATCTAAAAATCATGTTCAAATACTCCCAGAAAATAACTGGAATAAATAGGAACCGGTGTACATATTTTAAATGCGGATTTCAAGTGCTCGCCGGCGCTATTATTAATATCACATTAAATATATTTTATGGTGCTCACAATTTTCATTTCGGTTTATTAGATTCATTTTAGATCGGTGGATTGACATCTTATTTCAAACGGGCTGTTCAATTTGTTTTAGCATTGTAATTTATCGATATTTTCTAAGTAATGTGAGTATACTTGTATTTAGGTCATTAAAAAAAAATAAAAGCTTCTATTCAATCGATACCACATGGTCGATGATTAATACTCGAACAAAAGCAATACTGTTGTTCGAAGCGAAATTTTTTTACATGAACATATTATTATTATCACGTACTATATAGCAGTGGTTCCCAATGGGTGTGGTCCGCGAACCCCTAGGAACCCACGGGTCGATGAAACTTGCTATTTTTATAGTTTTAGTGTATAGAAAGAACTTCCACAAAAACACATTAGTAAAAAAGGGCTCCGCGGTTCAATTTAAGTTTTAGCTAGGTAGCGATCCATTGCATAATGTCAATCATAATTTTTAGGAACCACTGCTATATCGTGTTACCCAACTAATGTACGAAACTCTCATACGTATTATAAACGTACTGAATTTTTTTTGATTTACAATTGTCTTTTTTTTTTTTATATATTGTCCGCATCAATTTAATATGTCATTCCAATTGATTGGTTCTCGCTTGTCTGTGACATAAGTAATGAACAATATAATATACGAATATACTACCTGTTTCTTCCACGCTACAATCATTTTTATCAGAGCACATAGTGCAATAGTTATTTTACCGTATACTTTTTGGTTTAATACGTAGGTATGTGTGTTATTTATTATGTAATATTATAATAGCATTTTGTACATGGAATCTTTGAAAGCACATAAAAACCCATGTTTGGTTGTAGGTAAAACCGTTTGTCTACTTCCTACGATCTTAAGTTCAATTCTTCTGTATACTGTACGTGTCTTCAATATGCTACCCTAGTCGTTATTGATAGGGATGTTTTTTGCTGTTTGCATCGATGTGAGTATATAATATTAATATGTGTTTAATAACGACACAACTTCATAAAATTATACTTCTTTGCACCCAATCGTCAGCTACATTTGAATTAAATTATGTTTATATTATGAAACACTTAATTACTCTGTTAAAACACCGGTAGGTTATTAATAGTTATTACCTTACATCCCTAATTCTACTCAAAAAACTTTATTTTAGATTATGAGCGAAGCAAAGAATATATCGGATTTTCAAATCTGTGATATTTTTTACCGTATGACGTATATAATCACTATTTCGGGTAGAAATACTGATCCAAAAGTTTTAATCAGTAACTCTATATAGATCAGAAATGTCTTGTTGGTACTTTAGGGGAACGGGAAAAAAAAACAAGTAAAATAAAAAAGAAACAGTGAAAAACGCAATGAAAAAAAATCAAAAGAAAAAAAAATACTTCAAGGTGTCTATTTAAAAAATATAGTTACTATTAGAGTAAAAAAATATTTATTTGTTGTATTTTTGTTTTCGATTACAGTTTTTAATAGATTTATTACCGTAACATTAAATATAATATATAAAATAGTGATCTAATAATAAATATAAAATTGAAATTATGTTGGTATAGAATATATAGGTACATAAAACCTCGTCACATGTAATTTTACAATTATTTCACTTAAATCTAATATGATATGCCACTTGTTGTGAGCCGTACGGTTATGTCAGTTAAGCTCAAGAGTACGCGATCGGGTCGGTTAAGTCCGCCGCCGATCGTAAGTAACGTTTTTGAATTCGCACTTTTGGATTACAGGAGAAAGTTTTGAAATACTCAATTATTACTTGCACTAATATACACTGCTCGAGACGATTGTCGCGCGACGCGTGGTCATCGTTAACATAATATTTTAAACATCATATGAATAACCAGGGGTTTATAACACTACTATCTGTTAAAAAAATTCTCACCCTTCATTATAATCATTCTTCAATTTGGACTCATAAAAAAAATTCGGCTTGTAATAGATTCTCGTGTAACTTAATTAGCATAATATAATTTGTGTAATTAGCAACCAAAGAAAAAAATAATAATTCAAAAAATGCAGGAAAAATTATTTTTTTTGTATTTTTGGTACAATAAAAATGATATTGAGAATTTTTTAAATGGAGTAGCATATTATATTATTAGATTTAAGTGAAATAATTGTAAAATTACATGTTGCGAGGTTTTGTGTACTTATATTCCATATTAACATAATTTCAATTATATTTATTATCAGATAATCATTTTATATTTATTTAATATTATGGTGATTAATTGTAAAAATATGTATTATAAACTATAATCGAAAACAAAAATATAACCAATAAATGTCTTTTTAATATACACCTATAATGGTGATTTGTTTATTATTTTTAATAGACACCTTAAAATGTATATCTTTTTTGCTTTTTTCCCGTTTCCTTTTTATCAATTTGCTTTATTTTACTTTCGTTTTTCACTGTTCGTTTTCTTTATTTGCCATTTTTTTCTAAACTCCGCGGTACTTTAGGCAGATAATTTTTCAAAATTCTCAGTATTTTTTATAAGACTACCCAAAAATCAACGAAAAACGGTAAAAAATTTCATAATTTGAATTTTCATAAATTTGATTTAATTCTTTTAATAAAACTTCAAAAATAATGGAGCTAAAAAGTTGAAATTTTTCCCAACTACTAAAAATAGTTAAGCATAAACCTCATAAAATGTTCAAAAACATTGACCAATTTTTAGGTATACATAAATACTATGTATATTATATATATTACATAAAAACTAACAAAAATAAGAAATTTTTGAAATTTTCAAAATGCCGTACTTAACTCAAAACTGATCAAATATTTTCGAAATTTTTATGAAATGTTCTCGTAACTATTTTTAGTAGTTGCTGGAAGTTTCATGTCCCTAGCTGCATTACTTTAGAAGTTATGTTAAAAAGTAATTTTCAATTTTACGGAAATTCTGATAATTGCTTACGTATTTTGCCGTTTTTCATTTTTCAAAAAGTATTGAGAAATTGGAAAAATGACCTCTTTAAAGTACCATCTGGATGTGATTATGATTCTGTAGAGATATTTTTATTTGATCGAATTTTTTGGACAACTATTTCTATGCGAAAAAGTGTTTTCAGAAAGAAGAAAAAAAAAATTTCACCCCTTATTTTTCCGGGGTGACACGTCCTTTTAATTATGTCGTTATTGGGCTGGATATAATTATACGTCCATTACAATGTTATTTTCAAATCTGAAGACTGAAATTAAATAATATGTTCATTTATGAATGAAAGGTATTATAAATTATTTGCGCTACGTTATTTTTAAATAGAACGTTCTTCAATATTTTTGTTTACATTGTCAATACAATTTAGGATTTTAGAATAAAAATCGATTTTTGATATTCAGACGTTTAAATACATTTAATATTTTACATATTAGTTCGAACGAAATCCATTTAACCGGGGTTTAAATGAACTTTCAATTAATTTTCAACTTTAAAAATTGTCACAATTTTCCAAATAAATGTACAATGTTGATCTAGTGTTTAATTTATATATTATTATTATTATTTTTCTTAATAGAGAAGTTTAGAAGTTCCTAATGTTACAACCACCACCAATGATGAAGAAACATTGGACGAATTGAAGTCAGAAAAATTCTTAAATAATGATATTGTTCCGATATTTGTTAATATGAAGAACACTACTCCTGAAGAATATAAAATTTTAAGCTATATCGATGGAAAAATTAAAGGTATCAACATTCTAAGAGTGATTGTAACCTCTAAGTTTAATAAGTTGACTGCCAATCTTTTGCATATCAAATGTGGTGACATTCAGTACCCTTTTGTCGTCGTATTGAAAAATAAAATGTTAATCGATCAATCGGTACATCGTTTCAAACCAGATGAATTAGACGTTCTCTTTAAAAAAGCCCTCAGTAATATTATGAGCAAATACGATTTTGTTCAGAATCGTAACACTTTTATATATGACTTGGAACAAAGAATAATCTGGAATAATGCCAAAAAAGAAAAGAAGAATGACAAATACAGAAAAGAAAGAGGTGCCAGAAACGTGGCCGGGGACGCGGAAAATAGCCGAAATAAAAATTTAATGAAACGTACATCATCATCATCGACACCCCACGCGGAAGATGCAGCAGATGTCAATTTGGATCTCGATTTAGGTGGCTTTTTAAATAATGTGCTTGCAGCCAGCGTCACAAACACACAAGAAACAAACATGAAATCACAAGCACAATCATTACTTGATCAACTACATGTGAATAAAAGAAGAAAACAAAAATAAAACGAATACGTTTCTCACGTGAATACCAATTAATTTTATAATTGAAGAGTAACTTTTCAAAACGCTTTATTTCCAAAATTTTGTATTTCGAGATATAGGTTGATTCGTATTGTAATTTCTAAACAAATTCATTTAGAGCTATAGATTGAAATGGAAAATATGCGTTTTGTAAAGTAACTCTTCAATTTCATTTTT
>JAIPRM010007667.1:0-16896 GCA_025469315.1 Stegophylla sp. TES_Ste_2020 | reverse complement strand
AATGTTTAAGTTTTATTTTTTTTTGTATAAAATAAAAAATCCTTAGTTACGCAATCATTTTTACATTAGTTAGATTAGAAAAAATAATTAGCTAGAAGACTGACGGGACTTATAAGTCCAGACAATACAGGATGATGGGACTTTTGTGTCCCAAGATAAGAAAAAAGGACGAAGGACAAAAACAGATTTTTATTTTTTAAATTCTTTCTTAGAATTAAGAAAAAACAAAATTGGATAAAAAATTATGTAATTAAAATTTTTTTTAAGGAATCGTCCTCAAAGGGTTAACATAGATAGACAATAATATTATAGAAACATTAAAAAGAAAACTTTAAAAATAAGAAAAAAAAATTGGATATTTTTCTAAAATTTCTCATTAATTTTCTTTATTTGTTACATAGAAAAAGTAAAGTAAATTTAAGTACAAACAAGAAAGGTGGACATACTTTGTACCATGGATATTCTTCATTCTTCAGGTCAGATATTCTCGGTGGGTGTGTTGATATGACGACTATTATTATTCATTATATTATTAACTTCCTACGTTCAGAATCGTCTTATTGAAGAAATGATTTATCATTTTTTTTTAAATTTTACTCATCCACTAAGAGTATTTGACCTGAAGTGCGAAGAATATCAGTGGTGCGAAATATGTCCGGCTTTCTTGTCTGTACTTTACTTTAATTTACTTCTTTTTTATTGGGGGCTATCAAAAACTTGACAAAAATGACTTGTAAACCATCGTTTTTTGATCCTAACTTTATGAAAATTTAAACATAGATAGAAATATTATAAGAAATATTTTGACGCAAGATAATTTTCAAAATGTGAAGAAAATGTTTTTGACGTTTTTCTAATAAATTTTTTCTCATTATTTTTTTTTTTTTTATTTTCTTTATTCATTAGATAAAATTTAATTAAACTAAAGTAAAGTAAAGTGAAGTAAATTAAATTAAATTAAAGTAAAGTGAAATATAGACAAGAAATCCGAACGTCATTTGCACCACGAGTATTCTTTGCTCTTCGGGTCAGATACTAATTGGTGGGTGCGTTTAAAACTACTAAAATCTTTACATTATTATTAACTTCCTTCGTTCAGAATCATAGTATTAAAGAAATGATTTATCGTTTCTTTAAAATTCTATACATTTACTTAAACACTCTTTTTTAAATTGTAATTAAAATCTGTAATTGTATTGTTTCTTTTCTCTGTTAAATTACACACACACACACACATACATTTTTATAATATATATATATATATAAAATAGTTCACTATCAATTAGATCTTCGTTTAATGTAATTTTAACGCGTAGCCTGAACATCGGTCTAACTTCGAATACGAACCGTCGGAAACAACAAGTCACGTCTATTGTACGCTGTTTTCAACAATGGTCGACTCCTGATTATTTTTTTATTTAACTGTGCCTATGTTTTGGGCGTTTGGTGCGTGGGTGTACTATTAATAAGCGAGGTGTGTATGTGGCGCGTAGTATGATCTTGATTACGATTGAAATTAAAACGAAAATAAAATAAAAGAAGACTGGGGTTAGCTTAATCCTCAAAATCTGAACAAATGAAATGTAGAAGACAGACTCGACGTTATAGGAAACGTTTCGCAGCTCTCTTGACAATCGAAGGGTTGGGTTTTAGAAATAAAATCCGGAACGCAGCACCCGCGCCCGCTTCACCGAAAAACGTCTGGTAAAATAACATGAGAAAAACTAAAAGATTTTCGTATACTGACATTATATTATTACTAAAAGTAGACGTGTTTTAATTTTTCAAAATTTTTTTCAACATTTGATTTTTCTACGCCCAGCGTAACCTCTAAAAAGTGAACAGCAGTGGGCTGTTAAAAAATCCGCTAATTATTGAAAAAATGAAAAAAAAAATACTATCTACGTATACAATTTCATGAAATTTTTCAATTTATAGTAAAATATTTCATAACAATTCACTAATACACATTTTTTGTTCATTTAATAATATAGGTAATGAGTTTATAATTATATATCACTTGAATAGGTGATAATGTTTAAACAATACTGCTATATTATATTGGAAAATATAGCTAAATAATGAAGAGTATGAAAAATTTAATATTTCAATAATAATTTTATTTTATTTTTTTATTTTTAGAAATATCATTTATAAAATACATATGACGTACAAAATTTAAAGAATATAAATGCATTTTATTTATTTTTTTCATATTTTTACATAGCTATCATAAATACATAATATGTATAATATACATTATGTCCATGGTGAGATTATTTATAATTTTGGGATTTGTTTTTAGTATTTACTACTGAGATTATCCGATGATAAGAACTTATAACCCCTATTGGGTTACATTTATATCTGTCGAGGAATGACTATTGACGACCTTTGAAAAATTGTCAGCTTTTGATAGGATATTATGTCCTAAAATAGAGGAATCACTTTAATACAGTATATCATCACATATCAAACACTTAAGTACATGTGTGTGTGTGTGTGTGTGTGTGTGTGTGTGTGTGTGTGTGTGTGTGTGTGTGTGTTTGTGTGTGTGTGTGTGTGTGTGTGTGTGTGTGTGTGTGTGTGAGTATTTATAATATAACACACGCGTATGTACATAATATATTATAATAATTTTAAGGTAATTGCGAATTATTATAGATATTATGCGGGGAAAACGTATAAAACCAAACTTTGAATTATATATGATGCGTGGGGTACTATGTGTTAGTAAAAATAAATAATAGTAATAATATAAATATTCGATATAGACACGTTTCAACTTTCTGTAATCGATATATTATTATTACGTTTGGCGGAAAGAAAATATGAAGAACGCTCGCATATAGTAATAAAAGAAAATATTTTGAATAAGAGCTCTTTATCCCTCGCCACAGTGAAAATGTTTGGTCTACACAAAAATGTAATGAATTCACCCGGTGGTTTGTTCACTGGGTCAACGCATTGTTTCCGCGTAATTTTTTCCAAAAATTATTACAGCTCTTACAAAGTGTTTAGTTTGGACGGGAACGAAAGTTTCTTGGAGCACTTCAACTGTCTGGCACATATCAACCCAAAAGCAAACATACGTTAAGTACTTAACATATTATATTATACATAACACAACTTTACTGTAGCCTTCAATAATTTGTTGTCTACGTAAAAACGTTGTTTGAACTAATAAAATTATTTTATTCGTCTTCAACACTGTTCATTAAATTGTGACCCATTATAGTGAATCAAATTTATAATATTCGTATTACATTAAGTATTACATTACGTGCCAAGCACTATTGTTTTCGCTCATTAATATACTTTAATTTATCCGACCCAGTTCGTTTCAGAATTGAAAAAAAAAAATTTAATACCCAAGTAAGATTAAGTTACATTGTAACTTAAGGATATTTGAATGCTTTTAAGCAACTTTTTTCACGAAACATAACAAAGTATAAAATGTTAAAATATACAAAATTTCGTTTGCAAATGTAAAAGTTGTAATTTACTTGTTACAAAATATATTATTTAAAAGAGCATATTATTTCAGAAAATAATTATGAAAATGTAAAGTAGGTACGAGGAAGCCGGACATACTTCGCACCGCGGATATTCTTCGCTCTTCGGGTCAGATACTCTTGAAGGGTGTGTAGAATTTAAAAAAAAAAACGATAAATCATTTCTTCAATAAGATGATTTTGAACAAAAGAAGTTTATAATATAAAAAACAATAATAGTCGTCATTTTCAACACACTCATCAAGAGTATTTGATCCGATGAGCGAGAAATATCCGTGGTGTGAAGTATGTCCGGCTTTCTTGTATATATTTTACTTTACTTTTTTATCTAATAAAGGGAAAAAAAAAATGTTGGAAAAATGTCCAAAATTTTTTTTCACGTTTTCAAAATTTTCTTGCGTCAAAATGTTTCTCATATTATTGTCTATCTATTTTTAAATTTTCATTGAGTTTGGATCAATAAATTATGGTTTCAGAGTCTTTTTTGTCAAATTTCGAATAGTTTTTTTGAAAAAAAAAAAAAATTTGAATTCAAAAATTCAAAAAATGACCTCTTTAAATTACCAACTAGAGACAAATCCAGTTTTAAAAAAATACTGATCGAAACTTTTAAACAAATAGATCTATACGAAAAAGTGTATACAGTAAAAAAAATAATAAACATCATTATAAAAACACTAGCTTTTTCGCTTCGTTCAGAATCTAAAATATAAGGCGTGACTGTTGTAATTTTCATTAATAAACTAGTAGACTACTAGTAGTGGTGTATTATAATTATTATTGTAGAACAATAACCACAGAAATATTATGTATCTAATTTGTATTTAATATTTTATACATTAGTAATAGAGTTGATAATTATTTTACTAATCATATTTAAAACAATTATTTTGATACATTTTTACATATTACACCATCAATTATTTAAAGGTATTCAATTAAAATAATAGTCTGAAATTTCAATAAATTGATGTATCTAAAGTCCAGGATAAGTGGCTACCAAAATATTTTTATCGTTAATAATGAATATAAAAATTTTGGCCAAAAAACAAACCACCTGTCTCTATAAAATATGCCACTATATGATTAAACCGTAATTTAAAATATTTCTTAATTCATATGTTTGTAAAATTGATTTATTCAGCTAACTTTCATGTAAAATATAGAACGTGTAGAAAAACACATGAGGAATTTTCAGTCAAAAGAAAATTTCTACCAGATTAAGAATTAAATGTTTTATGAGGTTTTGATTGTAAACAAAATATAATTTTACGTTAAAATTAACTGTTTTATACTAATTCTAGCTTTAAACAATTTTGATAAAATAAAATTAATTTAAGATTAACGAAATTTATTTACGTTCATTTGATATATAAACGTATATGAGTGATATAAGATATATTTTCAGCTACTAATAGAAAACATTCAAAATTGTATTAAATAAAATTTTACAAATAACAAGGTAATTCAAAAGTTCTATATTTATTCCAAAAATAGTCCATTTTTACCTGATCAAAATGCTAGTACAATTAATTTTGTATTTACAACATAATGGCTAAAATTGATTTCACGGAAATTAATTTCTGGCATTTTTTTATTTGTGTTAACTAAAATTTTCGATAGATTTCATTTTAAATTTTTGGAAAAACTTTTGAGAGTTTCAAAAAAGTGTTTACTTAAAAAAATAATAAAAACTATATACTAACTTGTCAAACCACTACATTCAAAACTCAAAATTTCGTTCAAAACTTGAATAGTCTCGAGAAAAAAAAATCTTTAATCACTAGAAATTAGGTATATTACGGGGTAAACATACCCTTACCCTTTCTTCTCCCGGTTCTGCCACTGGTATTTAGTAACGCCACAGAAACGCGTGTTTTCCACGTGACAACTATGAGTTCTTTTAAATTTTGAAAATAAAAAAAAGAAGCATCTACTCAAACCTAATAAGTTATAGTAAATTTCGTATTGAATGGTTCACGATGATTTTAAATCCGAAAAATAATATCAGAGAGACGACTTCGCCTTTGTTCCTTTTCACGTTAGCGAAAATATAGAAGTTACAGTCGTTTGGAAAACATGCGTTCTTTTGGCACCACCTGTATGGATATACGACATATTATATTACATACATGTGTGTATATTCGTCTCGAAACACATACAAGATAGCATTGGATGCGATAACGTCGTAGGCGTCTACCGAAAACGAGAAAAAAATAAATAGATAAAATATTGAAATACGGAGAAAGGAAAAACGAAAAAAAAACGATAGTGCAAACTGAAAAAGAACTCATCGGATGTAAACGAACGATGATGGAGGGTATGCTTCTCAAATCTTTTCGCGGACCTAGCACAGACGCAAAACGAGCGAAATATCACGCGTGCGTCGTCTACCACTGTCATCACAGTCACCGTCGTGTTCGCCACCCCTACAAGAAACACTGTTTCGGTACAGCGAATTAAATTCGCCCCCTGTGGACGACACTCTCACGCGTATTGTTGCCCCGCAAACACTTCCAAATAAATTAGTTTGACGTCTTGGCAGTCGCGCGAGATTCGAAATCTTCACGGAAACTGATAACTGATCATATATTTATACACATATTATATTGTATATAAACACATACAAACTTACCTAAGGTACGAAAATTCTACGGCAGGTATTCGCAAGTTGGTGGAATTTTAGACGCACGTCATTCTAATGTCAAATTATTGTTCGTGCAAAGATCACACAGCAAATTACCAGTCACGGATAATAATATTTCTTCTCTCTCTCTCTCTCTCTCTCTCTCTCTTTATATATCTGTCTATCAATCATTCCAGGGATGCTGTACCAGTCGTCGTACATTCGTGAATGCACACACAAACACGCATTACAATAATGGAACACGCATGCGCGCATTCGTTCATCGATATGTGTCGTGACACAGTGTTTTCAAGTAGAAATAAGCTGACTAAAATGAAAATGTTTTGACCGTGTACATAATTGAGTTCCGACTCCCAAAACCAAGATAAAAAAAATATTCCTGGAAAAAAAATGAATAGTATCACTTGAGTCAGATTTTCCCTTCATCCGATTTTACCTAAATATTTTGATCCGAAATGGTTTTTGTATTTTTCAACTCTGATAATTTGAGGATTCAATAACAAACATGTAAAAACTTGAAATTTTGGCTTAAAATAGCGGAGAGCAGAGTTGAATGTCAAAAATTCCAAAACTCACATAATAATATTTTTACACTAATTTATTGACATTAACTCAATTAATATTATAAATTTTAATAAACAATTTTAATTTAGTGATTTTGAATTTATGCATTACAGAAAATGTGAACTAAATATTTACATAAACAAAAATAAAAAATGAATATTTAAATTCGATTATTAATTTATTTTTTATATTCAACACATTCAGTATGACATGTAATTATCAAATGCACTTCCATTATTTTTTTCACTAATCATTCAAACACAATACATCTATATTATGACGTTTACGAAAATAGAACGTGGAATATCTAATAATATATGGGTTACCATAGCAATATTTGTCGAAATATCTACCTACGCTGGTATTTATTGTTTGAAAGAAATATGGAATAAAATGAAACATATTGAAAACAACACAAAAGTCATACAGCTATTTTTTTTTTTATTTTTTTTTCTAGCAATATAATATTCAATTGAAATACAATAATAAAAAAATTCTCCAGTAATATTAGGCGTTATCATTTTATTTCATTAACAATGGGTATTATGGATTATTTTTACACTAGGATAATTACTGTGTTAACAGTATATTTTTGGATAAGAAAAAAATCATATTTAATACCTAACCGATATAAATAACATATTATTACACGTGTTGATTCATTATTCTTTACTTCTTGTTAATACACAAATGTAGACAAATGTTATATGCTGCAATAAAATTGATATGAATGTAAGCATGAACCACATATTTTATATTAAATAGCCTTGTAAATATTTTGAAGTATTTTAAATTGTTTGTATACCATAATTAATTTCCCATTTTCCAAAAGTATAAGAAGCAGTATGAAAACTGACATTTATGTTTTATCTCTATGTCGTCTGAATTGATTAAAGACCGTTCTAATTGGTACAAAAGTTTAGAGTGTTTAGATGTTACATTTTGTGTAAAATAACATCATTATGCAAGGACTTTGAACACCAAAAGTTTAAGATTGGATTGGTGTAGAACTATAATAATCCTATGTTAGTCATAAAATAATATTGTTTCATCTAGTTTTGTGTTTGAAGTTGCATAACTATGAGACAGTTCTGATGCCTAATAAAAAAACACGTGTGGTGTTTTCAACATTCTATATTAATCCCAAAAATGGTGAAATTTGTTTGATAATTTGAGTATTATTAATAATAATGGATGAATATTTTTAATTTTAGATTGTGAATGAAGTGAAGAAGGTGGTGTTTTTACACTGATGTTTATTTTTTTTTTCTTCTTCTGTAAACACTTTTTTGTATAGAAATACTTATCCAAAACTTTCGATCAGTAACTTTATAGATCCAAAATCACACCCAGATGATACTTTTGTATCATCTGGATAGGTTAGTATGTAAACTGTCAGCAACAACTAAAAGTATAGACAAGAAAGCCGAACAAGAAAGAGTTGACTTAATTTTTCACTGGAAATTTTTCAGTAATACTATTGAGAATTTCAAAAAAATATTTCTTTGAGGTTCCAAGCGTTTTTCAAAATACCTCTTCTATACATCCTACACTTAATCTCCGAGCACTTAATCGAGTAAAAATAGCGTTTCCATAAAAATTTAAAATAAACATAACTACCACTACCTTCTTCGCTTCATTGAGAATTTAAAAATACTAATATGGTTCACTATCGAAACGATGCGTGAATTTTTTTATTAAAGTTTCCGTGAAGTTTATGATTTTATCTTCGTTTAAATATCGATAATATCGAAATATTCAAAATCGCTAATAATGACAAAAAAAATAATAATATAAGTAGCTGTTAATTATTAATGTTTATACTCAAATGCAAACGTTTTTAATCTGTTTCAAAAGTTATTGGTAATGGGAAAATTAATCCAGATTTTAATTCCACAACTATTAATCCCGCAAATTGTACATTCGGAGTGGAACGGTTATAACTGTATATATAAGCTGTAAACAATTCGCGTGTCGGACAAGTACTTAAAATGTTTTGTACAACGTTTTGATTACGGAATGGATATAGACAAGCATCGAGCAAGTTGGAGTTTTCCGGTGGTTTCCAAAAAACCGCAACTTTTGGCCAACATCTACCGTTATAGGTTAGGTCGGGTTCGGTTAATCCCGCCACGAGGGAGAAAATATTTTTGAATAAACGTTTTAATAATATTCGAAGAGAATTTCGATTTCTTCATCAATTTACGTTTACGTTTACAGGCACTTGACCAAAAATGTTTTAGGGTGACCTATACATTAAATAGCTAGTGTTCATTGTTATTATTATCATGATAATCACTGAGAACTATAGTTAACAAAAATTTGGGATTGCTGATAAAAACGTACATTTATATTTATAAAGTATTTATTATTTTTATTTTAATACAACAATAACTATAATAAATTGTAACCGAGTTTTAATATTATCATAATAAAAGTATTGGCTCAAAATATTCGTGATATTATAGGAGAGGAAAAACATTGAGGTCAACTGCCCATAACCAATGAAACCTTGTCTTTTGTAAGGACAATAACATAAAGATTATTTTATATTCGAATATCGGCGACCGATGACCATATTAGTTTTACAAATACGTATTTATCATTTGTTTTTTTGCTAGCTCAACTGACAATGTGTCCAAAAACCTCGTCCGTATCCTCACGGATAAGGTATTTTATTTAAATAGTACTATAAACGGGAAACTATCCGGTAACTATAAAATAGCTCTAAGCTTAACAGAAAATCAGGGAAAATTTGAGTAATTATGGTAAAATATACCGTAAACTAGGTTTTCACGATATCAGTTTCAGTCGTTTAGTAATAAATATATTCAAAAATAATGGTAAAAGAATTTCAATTTTTCTTCAGTTCTTAAAAGAACTGTATACTGTAATACAGTATAAATAATAAAATTTGGGTTCTAAGTAAAGTGATGAATGTACTAGCTTTTAAATTATATTTAATTTTTTTTATGCATAGAACCAGCATCTAAGGTGGTTTATCTAGTCAAAAGTTTCGTACAGCAACTTTATAAATCAAAAATATTATTGTATTAGTTCTTTCGCTAAAGAAGTAAAAAATTATGTATCATAAAATTAATGAGTATCGATATAAACAGAATAGTAACAAAAATTAAAGAATCGTAATAACTATATTAATTAAATAATTCTAAATTATAATAATATATTGAAAATCAAAAATGGGTTGATATCGAGTATACTTGAGAGTTGAGAGAAATCCTTTATTTATAATCCTGAATCTCGCCCTTTTGTTGGCTTCATAGGGTTTTACTATTATAATGCAAAATATTATCCGTACCTATGCCTTTGTCATGTTCTGACCAGAAATTAAACTTTATTATAGGTGAAAACACTTATTGAATCATGTTGTGTTTTCAAAATATTAATTATTGGATATTATCCATCAGGTCAATTGATGTGGTAAATGAAAATATACAGGTCATCGGATTTATATTTGATAATATTATTAATTATTATGAATACAAAATGCAATAAATTAGTAGGTAATATAATAATCAGTACGTAGTAACACTAAAATCTATCAGAAAATGTAATCGCTATAATCAGACCAATTGGTAAGTACTATGTATCACCAATATAAACGGTCAATGATCATTGAAAATACGTTTACATTTATTTGGTAAGAATAATATTAAAAAGTGCATATTAAGAATATTATTGTTTGAGTTTATTTGAAAATTGTATGCCAATCACTGGCGAGGCTTTCTAAACTCAGTCCGATCCTGTACTTTGCGTACATTGTTAAAACCTGCTTGATATTTTTCGGGCTGAAGAGCATTCTGAAAATGTGTTATTCATCAGTTATTTGATTAGAATTTGCTATTTCAATGTCTAGTGAGTTCTTGCAACTAGATGATATTATGTCAACAATTAAAATTTGTACGAATACATTATTATTTGTTTTTCATTGCAATGTATTATTTCGAGATTGTAAACTAAAAATAGAACATGGATTTGTATTTTCTAAGCATTACTTAAAATTATAAAACAAAACAAAAAAAAAAAAGATTGCGCTTTTTATTTCGCTAATGTGACGATTTTAAATTAATTTAAATCAATAATTTTATAAAAAAATTAATTAAAAAGTGGTAAAAAACGAATCTTTAATGAACATTAAAAAATATCTCTTATATTATATTCATATAATAATACACATATTTTATAGGTACAATAGGTACATTCATTCAGACGCATAACGAAGCAAGTATAATAAGAATCTAGATACCCCTTTTTGTAACATGGTATATTGTTATGAGAAAAACATTTTAATCAAAAATTGTTTCATTTTATCGACTTAGATAGTAAATAACAATTAACGTGTTGTATCATAATTTATATTATGTGATTATATTTCATGAAAAACATTAATATAATATTGTTATATGCAATCGATAATCATAATTATTTTGTAGGGCTGAATGATTAAAACAAATCCATTATACCTAATACAAAATTGTTATGTTATATTACACTGAATTTTTGTATCATAAGTAAAATTATGGGAATTTAAAAAAAAAAAAACAACTTCTTAAAATTACTAATTAGATAATATTATTTCTAATCTATGGAGGGTTCCTAAGAAACTTTTGACTATTTTTACTACCCGGATACGCGATAAATAGGCATACGAAAATTCATATTAATGTAAAACCATTATATTATTTCTTCCACTCTAAAAGTGAAAAAAAAGAGAAAATACTTTTTTTTCAATTGGACCCCCCATTCTCTACAAATAAATAATTTATAGAATTATTCTAGTTGCTCTGTTTTAATTATTTATGTGTGCTTAAAATCACATTATCGCTCTCAAGCAAACCTAGATCTGATTGACTTTTTCCAAATACAATAATTTGTCATTACCGCTATACCTACTACGAGGTAAAATATAAATTTAATACACATAATTCGCATCGAGTCAAGTGTACAAATGGCCTACGTGTAAACAGGGTCAATACAGTTCAAAAACACTAAGTATCTCTGTGAAAGACATAATGATTTTCAATGCAAAAATATACGATACAATAAAAAAAGTAAAAAAGTAGAAAAAGATAAAAGATACGTAGTACAAGCATCACAAGACACGAGTTACTTCAAATTATTTAAAAAGTCTACACGTATATTGTTCATGATTGTTAGAAAATAAATCGTCAATTCACTTTCGTACCATCGCATTTAAAAAATTCAATATTTATGTTCGTTAGAACAGTATTTTAATTTTACTACACGTTATCTGTAAAAATGTCTAATACAAATTATTTAAGATTACGCAGTACACTATGTCCAGAATTTCGGATCAGATCGAGTCGATTTACAGACCGGATTTACAAATCGCTTTTCACTCAATCGCGACGATTCGTCACACAGTTGGTCATTGAACCAGACGCAATTATACAAATGAAATTCTATATTAACAGTTCACATTTTAACAATAATATTAGTGTAGGCATAGGGTACTGTATACGTATGTTAATTAGTCTTACTGCCTATATCAGTGCTTCTCAACCTGGGGGGGGCGTTTAAACTCTTAAGATTAATTATTAATAAAATATATTTAAATATATGTTTATTTTTATTTTTTTTATCCTTACTTATTATTCAACTTGTGGTTCAACAAATATAACTAAAAAAAAAAAATCATACCTTTTTTTTGTAAATTAAAAATTAAGGGGGGCGTGAAATCTTTTGAAAATTTCCAAAGGGGGCGTGGAGTAAAACGGGTTGGGAAACACTTGTTAGATTCTAGAACTTCCTTTAATAGATTAAGCGATAGTATATTAATTACTTACAGATGGATGATTGACGTTCCGACTACATTCCCATTGCTGGGAGACGTGGACGTTTTAGATTGTACACAATGCAACACTTGATTTTTGACTCACGATCTGTAAAAAAATGCATCGTGTGTATTAGAATTATTTTAATATCAGCTTGAAATCGACTAGCAAAAAGTTTGAAACAGTCAACTCAAATAAATATGACGTAAAAACGTACAACTCTAAGATACAGATATATGATGTAAAAAGCCATGAATTTAATTTATAGTGTATCTAACTCATGAAAACTTTCTAACAATAATTGATCATAAACATATTATTTTTTTTAAATGTATTACATTTTTGATTAGTGTATGATTTTAAATTACATTTCCGCAGTAAAGTATTAATGTCATTGAATGGTATCAGTTTTTTTTTTTTTTTTTTTTATTATTATTTTTGTTTTGTCCATAGTTTCGTTAGTGAAATTTAAATAAAAATAATATTTCTCTGAAATCTTCAGAGTATAAAAAAAATGTTATCCACTTATACCGTTATAATTTGTTATGTAAATAATATGGTATATTGATAATTTAATTAAATTCAATGAAATTCCAAGAACTCTAAATTCGATTATTTGGCAACAGCAAATTGTGAAAAACATTAATTTACTGAAAACGTTAATTAATAATGCAAAACAATGTATATTTGACTTAAACAGACAATCGCCCAGTGAAGATAACAACATAAATCTGTTTCAAAGCAATGTCAACTCAAATTACAACTATCTCAAATTCATAGGACCAAATAAATCACTTCATTCCTTCGACGAATTACATTTAAAATCAAAAACTAAACGTAAGAAATTACAAATGTTATTAACCACCAAATATTATTAATTTTATCGAAAACTATACTGTCAAATAAAGAGTTTTCAACACAGTTAATATTAACACAAATATTCACAGAACTCTTCGTGTCTTTAAGAAATTAAATTCTCTGTATTCTCAAAACAATTGAAATGTGATAATGAGAAACGTCAAATTTCATTGTATTATCTATTATTCTTTCTACGTCGCGATTTCAATAAATAAAAAAAAAGCAACACACCAAAATAATGTGATATTACACCCGAATAGTCTCCAATAACATTTTCCGGAATAAATTCCATACTACGCGGATAAATCCCGAACTCATCTTACTATCACCTCATCATTTTTCTTGGAAAAAGAACTCCGAAGACACAGCTCTTGTAATTTCCAACTTTTATTGCTTTACTACTACCTCACAGCGAACTACTTCAATGAACAAGTTGAATTCCGCCACTCAGTACATCAGCTGTAAATACATGGAATAAACTTCGATTCATTTTATTTCAATTATAACTTGTACCTGTAAACGTGTGCGTTACGTTTGAGGTGAGTACCATGTATTCGAAATTAATTGAACAAAGATAGTAAAAATTTAATGTTATAATCAGCAGCTTTAATTTTAATCTATTGAAATGTATGTAATTTTAAATTAACAATAATGCATTTTTTTAAACATATAAAATAATAATAGTACCTCTGATTTGATAGTTATAGGTTATTAAAACATTTTTATGTTTCTTAGATCTATAGAATAAATAAATAAATAACCTAACCTTACCACACTGAAATTAAATTATTTCTAAAATTACTTAATAAAATCAAAAAAAAAAGTGTGTACTCTTCACCTTGGGGTGTTATTCACTCCACGGTTAGGATACTCTTGACGGGTGTATTGAATTTTTAAGTAATGATAAATCATTTCTTTAAAAAGACGATTCGGATTGGAGAAACTAAATTTACCACACGTTATAATTTAATAGAAAATATTTTGCCGTTTTATCGATGACATGTCTTAACCATCGTTAGGTAATTTTTTACGAATTCTTCAAAAGAGAACGTAAAAAGAATTGAATTATTTTCCACTAGATCGAGTTTTTCGGGACGTCCCGAACTCGTATGGGCAGGTAAAAGTTCAGCGTATGAGATTGCAATGTCTTTTTTTTTTTCGGTCAAGTAAAAAGGTCCGTGTTGGAAATTACGCTATCTTTTATTTACGGATTAAAAGGTTATTCATGTTAGAGCTGCACGTGGTCAAATATAACGTTTTGAGAAACGAAGGTTTAAAAGAAATTACGAATGACCTACGTTATGTCAGAATACCGTAATTTTATAGAGAATTTAATATTTTCTAACTTTATAACGATTTGCATTATGCAACGTTTTAAGACATTTTCTGTTCAATTTAGTTCTCTCTCAGAAATCCACTTGTTTGCCATGTGTCAACAAACACTCCTCTCTCTCTCTCGGAGTCTCAATTTATTCTACGAGGTTCATTAAAACGTAAAACGAAAATCAACACAAAAATTGCAAATTAAATAAATGAAGATGTGCTGCTGCTAGACGGTTCTACTACTACGCATTCGAGTCTTGATCACCCATAATTGAATTTATGCATTTTTACTGAACTATACTCAGTACTTATAAATTATATTCAAAACAAACGGAAAATAAAAATATTATGAACAAATAATAAAAATATATTTTTTTTTTTAACATAAAAATTGGTTCATGTTATCGAGTTATACAAATTTATAGAAACACGGAGAACAAGACATGAAAAATGGAAATAATTTCAAAAAAAAAATTATAATTTAGGTAGTTCAAAAAAGATAAATTTTTTAAAAGAATATAAAACAAAAAGAAACATATCATTTACGCCATAAATATAATAATAATAATAATAATAAAATAAGTGAATAAAACAATATGAGCTGACCTCAGATTTTCATAATACTAAATTACAATATTATGTGCTAATAGTAAAACTGTCATTTAGTGTAGTGAATTATGATTATACATATAAGTATAATTTATATAATTATAGTTAATTAATATAAATATTTGTTATTTGTATTATAGATTCATAAAAAGTATAAAAACCATAACAAAAGCTATTGGATTCAAATAGGTATCTCGTAAAGTATTTGCCGAATAATGATGTATGAAATTTGTGAACAGAAATTAATTTGTACGAAAATGATAATAGTATTTTTTTTACTGTTAAGTATAATTTCCCACTGAAAATGTATTAATATAAATGTATGAGATTTTCATAAAATATAGATTAGATGCTCAAAATTACAATTTAAATAAAATTACAATTAAATATGTAATTACAATGCATAATATTAGATTTGTAACTAAAAGCTATGTGCTACTCCACGGAGAAAATAAATCGTCACAGTAACTATTCATGTCATTACACATCTTCCGAGCCTTATTTATTACAGTCGACATCAAGTATTTGCCACCATTTTGTAAACATATTATGTGTCAAATTCAGTGTTGATTAATTTACTTCATATTATTTTATTTATTTTTTTTAATTCTCTCTTTTTACACCAATTGAATGAAAATTGAGCCTATCTAACGGTTAAACTACACTATCATGTACAATATTTCATTCTTAATAACATTATATTTTCACGTTGTTTTTTCCAGTATCCTAATACTCAAAAGGGACACTGTTTAAAAATTTACATTTTTCCGATAAATAAAATGACACAGTGCAATATTTATTTCATTTTGACCTAGATATCGGCGCGGGTTCTTTTTTCGAAATCGATTTCCGCACGTCCGTCCATTATTATAATATGGTGAATTCCGGAGGAGAAAAAAAAAAACGGTTAAGGGCGATATGCATTCACATAATATGTCTTATTATTAAATGCAGTGCCGTCAAAACATCGAGAGATCATCCGTCCACGCGTCACCGCCCGGCCGGTCGGAGAAACCTTTTCAATCTTGAGAAAAAAAAAAAAAAACTCAACCGTCGTCGCGTCGGACGTTCGTAATTTTTCTAGAGATTTATATGGACACTCGTGCGCGAATACGTTTATATTATACTACGATATACAGGACTATTCAAAAATCTTTGTCCGTCTTTCTTCTAGACCAATGGTTCTCAACCTGGGAGACGTGCCCCCCTAGGGAGGCGTCACAAAATTTCAGGGGAGGCGCGAAAATATTCACACGAAACCACATTTTACCACAAAACATAATGTCGTTTATGGTTATCTATATATTGTTTTTAGATTCTGAACAAGTGAAGAAGCTAGTGTTTTTACAATGATGTTTATTTTTTTTTTTTATACATATTTTTATTTCTGTGTACAACTTTTTGTATGGAAATACTTCTCCAAAAGTTTCGATTAGTAACTTTTTTAAATCGGATTTGTCTCTAGATTGTACTTTAAAGAGGTCATTTTTTGAATTTCTCAATTCTTCATTTTTTTTTTTTTTTTTTTTTTTTAAAAAAATTATACAAAATTTTAAAAAAAAGA
>JAIPRM010007666.1:0-16901 GCA_025469315.1 Stegophylla sp. TES_Ste_2020 | reverse complement strand
ATCAAAATATGATGGATTTCGAGTCGTTTTTGTCAAATTTTGGGTAGTTTTTTCCAAAAAAAAAACATTGAAGAATTGAGAAATTCAAAAAATGACCTCTCTAAAGTACAATCTAGAGGCAAATTCGGTTTCAAAAAGTTATTGATCGAAACTTTTCGACAAGTATTTCTATACGAAAAGTTGTACACAGAAAAAAAAATAAAAATAAAAAAATAAATAAATAAACATCATTGTAAAAACACTAGCTTCTTCACTTCATTCAGAATCTAAAATGTATAATAATCACCGAGAAATAAATAAATAACGAAGAATCTGGAGTCGTAAACAATATTTGAACTATGAGTAATAATAATGAACAATGCTCGTCGTTCATTTCCACGTCGATGTTATTTTGAATAATAATTATTAAATATTTTTTCAACGATTTGTACACGAGAACGGTATGAGACGAAATTAATTATAATAATAATAATAATAAATCATCCGCTCTCGTTTAATCAACGTTATTTTTGTTCTTGATTACTGAACCGAATAATAAAAATAGAAGCGTATCAAAAACGTTATTAAAACTCACTCCGAAACTTGATTACGATTGCGTCGAAAGTTTTTTCACTTCTCTCCGGACGATTCCCGATGGGCATCGGATCGGTTTTTTAGTCTCTCGACAAACGGTATTGTCACGAAACTTTTTCAAACACGAGTAAAATCCAACGGCCACATTCGGCCGTCAAGGATTTAATGCGCTTTTAATTATAACCATTCAATACACCGTGAACCGATCGTTTCCCGTTGGAAGTTTTTCAATTTTATACCTTGAAAAGTGTTAATTAATAACCCACTGATATTTTACTATATATATATATATATATATATATACCTAGTCATTTTGTAAGTTGGAAATCAAAGTCGTAAAATCTTTTAATAAACTTAATGACAATTCAATGGGCGTAAAATTAAAATATCGATAAAGTTTTTTTTAAAAGAAAAACATAACACGTCTGTTATTTCTTAAAAACCTCTCGTAAAACTTGCGATAACTAACGTCAAAAATTTAAGTCAAATTTGCAATTTATTCAAACAATAACGCTAATTTTGTAATTTCATGAATATGCGTTATAACGATGGTATTTTTTCGAAGAATACCAAACTGGTATTGCGTAAACTCGTGACAACCATTTACATTAGCAAAGTGCTATAAATAAAAGTAGTTTACATCGTTGAGAAAACACTATTTATAATGTAATACATTCGACTAAATTTAATGAAACTCGAAAAATGTAATTAACAATCAAAAATGCAACCGGATTCGACATTTAGAAAAAATCCATTGAATATAATACACTTTCAAATATATTCCAGCACAGTGACGTCAATAACTTATTGAAATTAAGATTAATAATTGTGAAAATCTTAGTTGTTTATATTTTACCAAAAAGTTTAATCGAATGTTCGGTCGCTCTGCTCGTGATGGGAAAAACTAAACGGGAATTCCAAAAACAATCTATTCCAAGTACCAAACAGAATTTTAAAAGAAAATTTATGCACACAGACGGCGTGTTGTAGACGTGGCTTTGAGAGGTTGATATTTATAACCACCCAGATCACTCCCCGTGAATACGTCACTGCTTCGATTAAACGGAGGTAAAATGTCACGGACACAACACCAGAGAACTCAGAAATTATATTATGACCGTCTGTATTCGGAGCGATTCATCGAATAATCGCCAGATATGCATGCAAATTGCGATTTCAGACGACGGAAGAATGCAATAAATTCATCGCGGCCATGTTCTGTCCACCGTTTCGTAACGTTTAAACCCGAATAATTACAGACACGCTGCATTTTGAAGCTCGTTCATGTCGAATGGATAACGCTATAAGATAAGACGTAATTAATAGTAGTAGAATTTAACCAGTAAAATAAAAAATACGATAAAGCTGGACATGCGTTGCACCACGGGAATTCTTCGCTCTTTGGAAAGTCTTTGGTTGGTGGTGGTGGAGGTAGGGGTTGTTAAATTTCAATGAAACGATAATTAATTTCTTCCATAAAATGATTCTGATCGGTGATTCGAGACAATTTTACTTAAAAAATAAAAAGTTCATTAATATTGCATAAAAATTTTATTTTTAACTCGGACAGTTTTATATCCCACTATTAAATGAGAACATGGGGAAAAATGTTGGATGGAAATTAAAAAGGTTTACATTTTTCAAATTTTCAAATTTTTTCACCAAAATATTTTTTCATATTATCCGTATTTAAATTTTCATAAAATTTGGATTGAAGAAAAAAGTTTTTAATGCGTTTTTGTAAAATTAGAGACAGTTTTTCCCCAAAAAAATAATAACGGTGATCAAGCCGGTGCTTTTGCATACAATATGGCGAACGGTGTACAGAGTTTTCCATTCCCCGTTCATTTGTTCTGTGGAGTAAGTGCGTTTGGAGATATAATATACAAAAAATCGATTGAACTCCTACGCAATAAACAATGGACGTACCGTATAAATATTGATAAGCGACGGAAAATTTCAATAACGCGGCACAAACGCTGGGTAGTATAATTCGATTGTTTCGGAGGAGTTTATAATTTTATCCGGGACAATGAAATAATAATAATAATATCTCGGTGATGTTCGATAAATGAATAACAGCATTATATACACACGAGTATTTTCGATTTGGATTAAGTGTCACGGAAACTCTATATCGGTATTAATATTCTCCACGTACTTATTATCATCAATATATTTAGTGTATTAATTACTTCGGCCTAAATAGCGTCTCGGCGAACGGTGCGACGACGGTTAATTGTCAATTTGCAATTCAGATTGACGATTGTAAAGTGCGCCTAGGTGTGTATAATAATGTATAATACATAAATGTATTATAGCTATAGACAGGTCTGTGCGTGTACTGCAGAACGGCGCGAGAACGTCTCTCCGTCGAGAGGAACAGAGAGAGTGAGAGTCTGAGAGAAGTGTCTCGCGTAACCGAATTTCCACGACGCGCTGCTCTTTGGTACATTGACGGTGTTTATTTTAATAGCATAGATGCGCCCTGTACGAGGCCGTAGCCAGCATGACATTTCGGGAGGGGTTTAGATTATAAAGAGACGTATTTTGACTAAATAAATTAGGAAAAAAGAATCTCAACAAAATCTGTTTGCATAATAATAATATTACATTATCATGAAGTTTATGCTATTTTACATAAAATAACATTATTAATTATTATAATGTTGCTATATAATTTTATTTATTTTGATTTAAAAATAAATTTCAGGGGGGGTTTGAGCCCTGAAACCCCTCCCCTAGCTACGGCCTTGGCCCTGTATTATTTGATTATAATGCCCTAACCAAGGTGTTTCAACGTTGGTTCGTTCAGGCCGAGACGCAATGCAAATAATAATGTAATCGATTATCGAACACTAGTGTGATGTCCCTCCGACCCAGTGGTTCCCAACGTGGGGGGGTTACATTGGGGATACCTTAAGGGGAAGGGGGTGAATTTCTATAAGCGTATAATTGCGTAAAATAACAAAATACATTTTAAATACGAAAATTATCCAATTTACCTCTGAATTTACACGACCAAAAACAAAAATGTTGTCATTTTTTTTTTTTGAAAATTTGATGGTAGAGGGATGAGGGGCAATGGAAGACTTTTGAAAATTTAAAAAGGACGAGAAGTGAAAAAAGGCCTGGGAAACTAACTTCTCTAACCTTAAGGGACCAGATTTTTAAAAATATAAAATAAAACCAAACAAAATAAATACAGTTATACCGATTTGGAAACATAAGAAAATGTTTGCTTTAAAAAACATTTTGAATAAACGTTAACCCACATAGATGCTTCATTTTTTGCAATTTCGAAATTCGGGGAATATTTTATATTAATAGAATAAGAACATGTTACAAGGACAATAGAAGATTGTCTTTACATCAAGAAAATATTTTCGGACCAGTTGAATTATATTTAAAAGGCATCCAAAAAGGATTTTTTTAATTTTATATTATAAATAATGTTATATTTTGACTATGACAAAATTAATTATCAATTAATATTTGAAACATTTTTCAATATAGTACATAATTTATGATTTTTCGGAAATAAAATATATAAATTTCAAAAAACTTAGACAATTTTTAACTACTTATTACTACTATTTAAAATAATATATTAAATATTTTTGAAATTATTACAATATTACATACACGTTGAAAAAAAAATTAAAAAAGGAAATTTATGTTCTTGTATACAATTCTATAGTGTTTAAATATTAAACAAAATAGTATGAATATAATTCAAAAGTTTCTCCTTGTTTCACAAATCAATTGTATTAAAGTTATTAGTTATCTGCCATAACTCTCATGTATAGAAAGCACTTATAAATTATTAATATATGTTTGTTTTGAATATTGAATTAATATTAGAATACAACGAATCATACAACACAGATTATAGAATTCAATATGATATCAAACGAATTTCGTTTTAATTGTTTTATACATTTTGTTAACAGAAATTTTTAAATGGGTTTTGGTATCAATTTATATGAATAAAATTATACAGATATTTTGCGTATTTAAATTCAAATAAGTGTATGAATGCAAAGATATTTTAAATGTTTTTAGTGAATGAAATTCCAGGGCTCAAAAACGATATTGTATTTATTTATTTATTTATTATTATTGTTATTCTTTAAAAAAATTTCTCCTTACCCCTTATCATCACTAAAGTAAAATGCCCCATTGAAAATGAATGATGATCATAAGGAGACGGCAGTGATCACTTTGGGCACTACTGATTTAAATGAACAGAAAATCTCGAAAAGAGAAATCGTAAGCAAGGAGTTTTGTTTATTCATAGTAGATCTTTAATTGTTACATAACACAGATTTTAACGTAAGTAGTTACCTACGCACGTGGTCATTTATTTCTAATATGACCGGCATTTGATCTGAGTTTGGACCGAGGTACTTTACTGTAAGAGACCAGTGGATTTCGTCCCCCCTCTCTGTTAAAATATTATCCCCCCGCCTTGTAAATATTATGAGTAAATTAAATGTTTAATAGTCGTTACAGTTCTATCTATCTGTTATGCACATCGCTCCATTTATTCGTTGTACAACGAGCATCATCCATAATATCTACTATACTTTTGAACGTGATTAAAATATTTGTTTTTGTTTTAATAAATAATAAACAATTTAAAAAAAAAAACATGAAATTAAAAACATCGTATTTTTGGTTGTAAATATTTTTTTCCATTAAAGCTACCCATGTAATAACGATGGTACATAATATATTACGAGTTACGACCCACGTGCAAATTATTGTAACCGCATGTATTTCACATTTTACCTTGTGTGGTTTACCTCACGTATCCTCAATTCTATTTTTAAAATAGTAATTAATATTACAAAGGTACAATTATTTTAAGGATTGGTCGGTATTTTTACTGTGTGCGAGCGCATGAGTATATATATATATATATATATATACATTTTAGCTAATTAATATGGTTCAAAATTAAAGGAAATTCTTTAGACACATGCTAAGACTAGAAAATAAAATTCTCTTTTGTGTGAAGTAACTGACTGGACATTTTTTTTTTAATTGTTTAAAGAGTTTAAATATTTTCGTAAACACGCTTAAAACTAAATTGACTGTTTTAAACATTTTGTTTTGAACACTTTTTGACACTGATTAAACTTTAGCATATATATATAACCCAGGATAAGGTTCATTCGCTTCTTTTATAATAATTATTCAAAAAATTACTTCGTTACATAAACGTGGTATACGTAGTCCAAAATTCAACTGTAACAATTTTATTTTCAATATGTTTTTAGAATTTTATAAATTTTTATTACCTTTTACTGATGTATTTGCATTTTCTCTCTTTGAAAGTCGCATTCATTTTGTATAAAAGCAAGTATCCGAATATTTAGAGTGACATATCAAGTAGCCCAATCCTTCAGTTCTTTTTGGAAATATTTTATATTTGTTTTTGATTGACATTATTATTTTTTACCTTTGTTTGAAAATTACTTTTGTATAATTTTTTGATGGCATGTAACAATGTAAGTATAAACGCGTATGATGAAAAGAAGCAAACTATTTTTGAACTATATTTATTTGAAAAATTAAGATATTTAAAAATCGTAAAATGTTTGACATAGTTTTAGTTCTAATATTGTTCAGTGTAAAGCGTTTAAAAATATAATAAATATATCGTATAAAATGTCAATAAAATATTAAATTTATAATTACCAATTATGATTGGTATAGAAATTTATAAAATTATTACAAAACTTAATTTGAATGTTTCAGAAAACTACAGAATTTCTCAGTTATTTTAGGTACTTTTAGGATTAAGGATCATTTTATTTTATTTTATTCAGGCATTTAGACATTATTTTAAAAAAAATTTTAAGATTTTTAGTAATAGATCTTTAATAATATGTACCTACCAGATATTGCGAACAATGATTAAAAAATGAAGGAGTTAATGGCACCCCTCCCCTCGAGAAAAGAAGTCTGGATTCCATAGCTGTACAACTAGAGCAGCTTGGGGGTGTTTAGCCCCTAGATTTTTCGAAATTTACATTAAGTTAATTATCTTTAGAGGGAAATGGAACTAAATCAAAAAAACAAATATGTTAGTCCCCCAAAAATGTAATCATAGCAGCTACATTCGACACTTTGAATGAGAACCCTAGTGTAAGATGTTCGAACGAATACATTTTTTTCGGTCGACTTTTTATAATTCAATCAAAAATCAAATACGATTCCATACACTGTAGTCGACGGTGACAATAACGAACAATCTCATTATGCGAACTGCGAGTTTGTCCGTATTATAATATTATAATCTCGCGACGTCTTTAAAGACGTGCCGAGTAAATAATAACGGACAATTTTTTTTTTCACCCCATTTTCGCGTCAAGGACGAATGTAAAAGAGTGGCATAAACTGTTTATAATACGCCGCGGGAATCGTTGTGTTAATAGAAAAGTTGACAGGAAAGACATAATAATATAATAAAATATTTTTCTTCCACTGCGAACGCAAAATAAAATAGCGGCCGTATAAAAATACGCGAACGGTTTTGACGGATGAACCGTTAAATTCGTTTTAAAAATGACTTGGCGTGCGAGCACCACGGTCGCCTGATAAACTGAATCGAAAAATAACACCCATTTAAAATGCGAAATCCATTCGTAAGCGACACGGAAAATATAATAATATTATAACAGTTGACTTTACACCACACATTAGTACATTGGTACGCCTTGATAATGTTGTAAGTGTGCCGCGAAAATTTTAATTAATTAAATTTAACATAATTGAATATTTCTTATTACACAATGTATCACAGAGAACAGTAATTATAGAGTCTAATATTTTATTTATAGCTTCGTGTTTCCTCAAAATGTGATTTAGTAACCAGGTGAAATATCATTGGAGTCACTTTCTTCCTAGGGTTACACCATTTTATGAGTTTTATATTTTATATCAAGTCGTATATAACTTAAAATAAATTGCAATTTTTTTGTGAAAAAAAAAAAAAAACAATACATTTTCAATATACTAATAAACTTTCTAATCCTACCACGAAAATGCTTTTTATTATTATTCGTTAGATATTATGATAGGTATTTGTTAAATTATTTTATCGGTTTTGGTTACCTTATATCTAGTAGAACACATATACAGTCAAAATGTGACTAATTGTAAAATATTTATCTAATTCAAATTATAATATTTTCGGATATTTTTTAGTATGCATTCCATACAGTGTTTAGAAAAACTAAAGAAAGTTGCAAACATTCAAAAATTTTACTCAGAAAAAAATAATATAATACAGGTGATAAAAGGGGAGTTAATAAGAATAATCCCGTTATTAGCATACGCCACTGGAAGTAGGTATGTTATGTTTATCGAAAGTGTGTTGTGAGTGTAAAAATTTTGGGAACCACTGCTTTACGCACACGTCATTGTGGGGATCGGTGAATATTTTAAGGAATTTTCACTGGGCGACACTATAAAAAAATTTATATTCTACACGACATGATTCATATGATTCATCGATTGACAAATCAATATTGAGCCCATAGGCGCAGTTAGGAAGAGAGCGCACGAGAAGGCTAAGATCCCTCAAACCTACTCCTAGCCCCACCCAGATTTTTTGAAAAATGCTTGACACTTTACAAGCTTTATACTTTACAGTTTATGTATATTTATACAAAATAACTATGCACTCATGTTATACTCTTACTCTTATAAATATGTCTTATCAAAATAATATTTACCTAAACAAAAACTTTTATCCAAATATTTTTATCATACAATTTCTCTAAGAAATTTCCGAAGAGCAAGAATTTCCACTTTAGAAATGTCTAAAATGAAAATTGCTAAATTGAAATTTCCCACTTAAATCACTAATATAATATAGATGCATTTCTAAGCGCCGAGAAGAAATTGCAGTTTTTTTCCGGGTTTAACCCTCCCATAGGTCCTTAAAGTGACTAGATATGTAATTATATATCTTAGACAAAATTACTGTAAATTTAGGTTTTCCAGACGTCCCGTATAAAATACGGGAACGTCGTCCCGACAACTCTCTTCGGGACACATGTCCCGATTTTCAAAAAATTATTTATACAATGAATTATAATATCCAGGCACGTACACAAAATAAATTTTCGGGGGGTGTTCGTTATAAAATAGTAGTATTATACGTACAATGTACATATATAAAATGACTGAACAACGCTGCAGTTAAGAAATTTCGGGGAGGGTTTGAACCCCTAAAACCCCCCCTTGTATACGTGCCTGCCCCTCTATAATTATTTTAGATTTTGAGTAGAGCGTAAAAGCTAGTGTTCTTATAATGATGTTTATTTTTTATTTTTTGTCACGGGTACATTTTTCTTATAGAAATACTTGCTGAAGTTTTCGACGAACAACTTTTTGTATCAAAACTTTGCTCATTTAACTACTTTTATGAGTTCATTTTTAAAAATTCTCATTAGTATCTCCAAAATTTGGAAAAATCTACCCAAAATTTGACAAAAATGGCTTTAAAACATTTTTTTTTTTAATCCAAAATTTGTTAAAATTTAAATATAAGTAAACAACATTAAGGAAAATATTTTGGTGAAAATAAATTTAGAAAATGTGAAAAAAAAACATTGAATTTTTTTATCTTCATCAATTTTTTTTCTTATTCTGGGTAACAGTGGTATATAAAACTGGTTCAGAAAAAATAAATTTTTTTTTTAAAAGTAATAAACTTTACAATTTTTAAGTAAAATTGTTTTATACAGCCATACAGGGTGATCCAGAACGATTTGACAAATGCGAGAACTTCTGTTCTATTAATCATTTTTAACATTTTTATTTTTTTATTTTTTATAATTATTATTATTATTACTACAGTATTGTGAAATAGCGATAACATAACTTTTTTTTAGAACCCAAATTTTAAAATTTTTAATTTTATGCTACAGCTTTAGAAAAAATTCAAAATGAGTCATTTTGTGAATCAGATTTTTAGAAAAATATTAATGCTTAAATCTCTAATAAAGGTTAATCCTTTAGTATAGAAAATACGATTTTTTCAAATTTTCGGGTAATTTAATTATTTTTTAATTTACGTCATAACATCATTATTATGAAATATTTGACAAAATTATCAAAATATTCACCAAAATATTCTTATCACCGAATCATAAATCAAATATTTGCAAAACTCTTTAGAGAGGAATATTTTTATTATAAATACTTGTTTGAATAAAAAAATTCAGTGTAGTTTATGAAATAAATTAAAAATCACCCCTCCTATTTCCCCCTGAATCCACGCCTGCACTCGGCTACTACAGTGGGGAAGTGTATACGAATTTTCACCGTCGAATCATCATCATCATCATCATCATTTTGAGACTGTATCGTCATCAGACCCTTATAAAACGCGATATCTCGTGTTCTGCCGTGAAATCACACGTTAATCACCTATATAATACGAGTATTTACGTAAATCTTTCTCGTCACGAACTCACTTTAACTCATAGATCTACACACACCGAGGTAATGCGCTCATCAATCTCGTATACGGAGATCGTCGCCGTCGTGGGTAGGTACGTTAAAACACCTGATGAATGACAATGTTGTGTGCAATGTACATTGTATTAAACTCATCAGATTTCAACGTACACTTTACCCTTCACTCGATCGGTTACCACAACTGACCAGTAACCTCAACAAACGCACCGCATGAAATGAATTTAATAATATTATATTATCATAATATAATAATTATTGTGTTCGTTTAACCTATCTCAACAAGTAGCGGTGGTTGTTAGTGAGTACACAATGTGTACTACACGTCACGAAGTAGTTATATGCGCGAATAATGTGCGCGTATTGCACATATTCCGTGACATGCCACAAACGTACGAATGATACACATACGATGTAAAAATATGTGCGTGTGTACTGTTGTAAAGCATCGATTCTCAAACTGAGAGACACTAACATATTTTTGAGGGTTGCCAATAATAATAATAAAATATAAAGTAACAAACATTTCTAAAAGAAGCATTCGATCATCAAAACTCGGCATACATAGGTTTTAGGTTTTATAACTTTTAAAAATTTAGTTTTTTTTTTTTTTAAGTCTCATATTTTTATTCAAAATTTCTTTGCATATTTTGAATATACCAAATACATATTTTAATTTTTTTTTTTTTATTGCGTGTAAATCCTAGCCCTAGTAATGATATTACAATTAAAATATATACGACTACATCTAAATAATAAAAGTTACATAAAATATTAAATAATAAACATTTAAAGCCAAGTCGCTAATATACATCACAACAACAATTAAAAATAAACTACGTCTTTATAATTAACCTTTATGATTATAAGTTATAACATACATAGAAATTGCACAGATGTAGTCAGGAGAATTTTCAATTTATAGTATATTTATGACATACACGGTTAATAGTGTTTATTATATATTACAACTTGGTAAATAGTTTAGAATTTGATGGGAACTAAATAATAAGTTAATGTTAAGCATATTCGATGAAGCAAAATGCGCTGAAATATAAGAGTGAAAATAAAATAATTTTATAGAATAAAATTTAAATTAAATTTCCAAGAACACGGAGTAATGGGACTGAAATTATTTCAGTGACTGCAGTTCTCGGTAGATGCTTTTTTAAGCCAGTGTAATTTTCCAGTAATAATTATATGTGCGGTTAGCACCATGCCCATGTACACAATATTTTGGGAGCTCAAACTTTCTCCTCCGATCTTTATATACTCAATTTGAAATACCAAAATTTGTCTGAAAAAAATGAAAAAAACAGATTCAACGAGTATTTTGTATTTTCGACCCCCCCCCTATTTTCCCCTTGAGTAAATACTGCGCACGGGTCTGATTAGCATTAATGATTTCTTTGGTCGTATTCTCTGGGCATTTAGCATATACAAGCCGTCGAATAATCAATATTTATCAACTGTACGTGTTGTTGAACTTGATCGTATTCGAAGCTAAATTTAATTGTCATGTAAAATGTTTTATTTACTATACAGCTTGCCTTGTCCGTAGTAAAATCATCAAAAGATACATTTTGTGAAACGTTGTGCGATAAATTATAAATATAAAGACGGAGTTTAACTGAACATCAAGGGTTCATTATCGAGTTATCAGTTGGTATAAAGATAATTTAGAGCAATAAAATATAAATTCTAAGGGCTCTTATTCGATTATGTTCTTATACGCAACGCTCGTAATCGTGGTCACTTAAAATATAAAACGTTTAGATTATTTTAAGAAAAATTTATTAACTTCGGTCTAAGGGTTTTGTCATTGCGCGAAGTTATTACTACGGAACGCACTACAAGTTTCATACTTCAATATTTAAACTATTTTTAAGACAGAAATCAGCTGGTATAGAATGTATTCCTATAAATGTTTATTATACAAATTACAAGGTGTCTCACTGTCTCAGTAAGATTTAGCTAATGCAATGACTTTGATTCTATTAATAATTTTTAATTTTTTTTTTTTTTTTTAATAATAATTACTACAACATTGCACTGTACTTTTTTTTAAGACCCAAATTTCCAAATTTAAAATTTTATACCACAATTTTAGAAAAAATTCAAAATAATTATTTTATAAATCTGAATTTTATTAAAAGATTGATGCCTAAATCTCTAATAAAGGTTAATTAAGTCATTTTCGAAAAATATTTTCTGTTTACGAATTATTTAATAACATAGCTTTTTGAGCAATTTTTAGCTTTTTTAGCTATTGATGTCATAATATTACCATTATTATGACCTATTTGACAAAATTATTAAATTATTCACAAACTTAATAAAATCGTATAAAATGAATGGATTAACCTTTAATACAGATTTAAACACTAATATTTTTCTTAAAATCAGGTTCACAAAAAAGTTATTTTGAATTTTTTCTAAAACTGTAGAATAAAATTTCAAAATTGGAAATGTGGGAACTAAAAAAAAAAAAATGTTAAACTTTATTAATATAGCGCAAAGCTGTAGTAATAATATAATAAAA
This sequence comes from Stegophylla sp. TES_Ste_2020, assembly GCA_025469315.1. Classification (NCBI taxonomy): domain Eukaryota; kingdom Metazoa; phylum Arthropoda; class Insecta; order Hemiptera; family Aphididae; genus Stegophylla; species Stegophylla sp. TES_Ste_2020. The sequence continues at coordinate 4,288 of JAIPRM010007666.1, read as the reverse complement.
AAGTTAAAAATTATTAATAGAAAATAGAACAAAAATTATTGCATTTGTCAAATTGTATATTCAACATAGGTATTTTCTATACTTTTATAGTATTTACATAATTTATCCATTTAAGTTTATATTAAAAACCTATAATAAACCGAAGTTCAGAAAAACTCAGGTGATAAAATGTCTTTTTAAAGTTTGGCCATTTATTTATTGAGATTTTTTAATCCTTTGAAAATGTGAATGAATTATCACACAATCATTTAAGATTCAACATTATACACAATAAAAGTCACATTTTCAAAAAGTTTAAAAAATCATTAGAAATAAATTACCAAACCTTAAATAAGACATTTTACTACCAAAATATTTCTAAAAAACAGATTTACAAAATGACTGTTTTTAATTTTTTCCAAAAATACAAAATAAAATTACAAATTTAAAAGTTTGGGCCAAAAAATAATAATAATAACAAAAATATTATTGAACGTTAATGCTTTAGTAATAATTAATAATAAAAGTTAACAATTATTAATACTACAAAAGTAATTGCATTTGTCAAATTATGCTAGACACCCTGTATATGTCTAACGGCTTTGAAAAATCCAGTAAAGAAATTATTTTTCAAAAAATGTCTTACCTATTTTGCTACCTGTAGACTAATTTTCTTATTCGTTAGTTCACTAAATATATTTTTACATGCGTTAAAAATTTAGAATTACATCTCAAATGACTGTTAGCAAAAAAAACAAATTTATCTTTATTGTTATTTCGTAAAATATTTAAGTTATTGTTTTTAGAAAAGAAAATTGAAAAAAAACTTTATAATATAAAGGTCAACTTGCATTTAGATTTTTGTTATATTCAATTGGGATTTAATTATAAGTGCTTCAAAACTTCAAAATACGGCAAATATATCACTCTCTCAAATAATTAAATCTACGTAGATTATTTAATCATTATTTAATTGTTAACATACTCAACATAAAAATGAAATTATTCATCCTGTATAATAAACTAAAGCTTTTTTAATGAAAAAATTAATTATCGTTTCTTTAAAATTCAAAACTCTCGACATAGCCGCAAACAAAGGGGAACCGCCAAACCGATAAACAATCGAGAAAATACAAAAAGGTCACGTGTTTCGCAAAATCGGTCCAGGCAGTACACTGCGGTGTAGAGTGAGAAATCCAACGTCAAAACTACAAAAAGATTTTCAAAGCTCATGGCGAAAAATCCGTTCGTCTAATATGTCTTTATAAAATATAATATTATCTATAACAGTGTATCGCAACCTGTGGCATGCGTAAAAAGTAAGTGAACTAAAATACTATATAGTCGGACATACTTCACACTATCACCACTTGGGTATTCTTCGCTCCTTGGGTAGAACTTGGTGGATGTGTTAAATTTTAAAGAAACAATAAATCATTTCTTCAATAAAATAATTCTAAATGGAGCTTCAGTTTACATAAGAAAATTTTATTTAAAAATTATCAATGGTTTATTATTATTACAAAAAATGTTAATTTTTATTACGCGAGTTTTATATCCCGCTATTAACTGAGAACAGGAAAAATTAATTTGATGAAGAAAAGAGTGTTAAAACATTTTCCAAATTTTCCCTCACCAAATATTTTTCTTATTAATTTTGAATAATTTTTCCAACATTTTGGAGAAACTATTGAGGATATCGAAAAATAATCTCCTAAAAGGACCTAAATGAGCAAAATGTTGATTAAAAAAATTGTTGGTCGAAGCCTTGGACATTATTCCTACACAAATACGTGGACATGTTTTGTTTTCTATCATATTATAATTTTCTCAAATAGTTGTTTTTATATTTGATATCGATTAGCTCTTATAATTTCGGTAATATGAGAAAAAAATGGTCATCAATTTTATAGGGGGTACGAGAAGTACAAATGAGAGGATACGTGAATGAAAAAAAAATTGAGAGACACTGGTCCATACGATTAAAACATGATTTTAAGTGAACAATTTACTACCAACTAAAAATAAAATGAAAGAAAGCCTTGACACCCTCATCCTACCCTGTAATTATATTACCAACGTCTTGTGTACATTCGATTCAGAACTTTTTAAATATAAGCAGCAGAGATTAACGATATAAGTACGACATACTTAATTTATTATAATATTTATCATATAAATGCCCGAACGCTGTTTATGACGTCCCGATCTAATGCGTGATGCTCCGACGCCCGCGGCTGTTGCAGACGGTTATTTAAACTTAATTAAACGTCAAAACTCAAGTGCATGGCGTTCATAGTTATTTTAATATTACAGGATATCAAATTATATACGAAATAATATGACGTTTTTTAAATTAATCTGTTGATTAATTTGATCACTCTTGATTTATAGTAGTGCATACCAGCCCCCATTTTTTTAGTGAACCCCGGCACAAAATGTGTAATCCAAAATTGAAACTGTGTAGTATGAATTTGAGTAGTATGTACACGTAAATTATTAATTTGGACAAAATTAATTATGGTCTTAGAAGTTTATTGTAATTACCGATAATTATAAAAATCAATTTTATGTTAAATTAACTATGTATAATCTCCCCCTTTTTATCCTTATTCAGATCATAATAGCTAACTAGTTACAAAATACGCTTGACAATGTTGATTCCTTATTTTTCAAGACAATAATGGTATAAAAGTTTTATCTCGGAAGCAAATATAATGGTAAAAATAATAAGATTAAGTATCAATCTTTTGATTAATTAATTTTAAAATCAAAACATGTCCTGCATATAAGTTAAGTATGTAAAAAAAAAAAATAATTTACTAGACACCAAAGAAGATAACAAAAGTATGTGCAATAAATAAATTTCACTTTTTTAATGTATTCATAAGTAGGCAAACATAGGCGTGCTCAAAGGGCGTGCCAAGCGTACCTGGGCACTACCCGAAATTCGAAATTTAAAATTTTTTTTTTCTCATGCTTTATGGGTTAATTGTGTTCAAAAGGGTTGAATATTGAATTAACGAAGAATAATTTTATAAATACAAGGCTAAAATTCACGTTATTAGACTATGAATATAAAACGTATGAATAACAACATACCATGTGTATGAAATGTACAGGTAATATAATGCACAGGTCCGTATTTAGGGGAAGGAAAACTACAAGATCTTAGAAAGAATTTTAAAAGGAAGGAAAATTAAAAATGGAGTTTTATAAATGTTCTACTAAACATAAAAAAAAAAGCACAAAACACAATAACTGACTAAGATATTTTACCCATAAGTTTAATTTGATACGATAAAATTGAAAATTTTGTTGTCTGTGAGATGAACAGCTTTATAAAAGGTAAAAATGATATCACCTATACCAGGGATGGCAAATCCATGGCACGCGTGCCCGAGGTGGCACGCGAAAAGATTTTGTGGGCACGCGAAAATTTTTACAATTATATATTATAATATACCAAATATCAACGAATTGGCATCAAATATTAAACAACAAAAATCACATCAAAATAAATAATTAATAAAGCAATATTATTATTTATTATATATTATTATTATTATGTACCTAAACTAACCTTTTTATACTAATATATTAATTATACAATCAAATTATATTATAATTATAACAAAATATAATATTTTTAATATTTTTGTCATGGCACGCTCTATAAAGAAAAAAGGTAATTTTGGGCACGCAGTGTTCAAAAGGTTTGCCATCCCTGATATATAGGTATATAAAAACAAAATTAAATAAATTAATAGTAAATAAAATCAATGTATAGTTATTACTTATTACACTATATATTAAATAATAAAATAAATATATAAAAAAATAAAGTAAACTTAGTTTGGAGTACCTATTATACTTTTTTTTCATTAATGATTAGTTTCGATTTTAAAAATCATCATCTGGTTAAGAGGACGCTATACACCCATTTCATGTGTAATAAAATACATAGATGCTCTATGCGTACAGATTCCTTTGTATTAATCGTAGAAATAAAATTATTACAGATTATGAAAGAAAGAAATATTCACTAGGTCTGGGCGTTGAGATTTGGTTTTTTATTTATTTATTTATTTTTTTATGTCAAAATTTGAAAATTTAGTTTTTTTACCATATATTTTTAGATGATAATAATATAGCTATCGAAAAAAACTCCACGCTCGGCCATAGTAAAAATTCTCATGCTTCAGATGGTGGAATAAAATTTTGTTTATATTATTTATAATTCAAATTGTAGCTATAAAGCGGAAAGTAGTTTGAATGAAAAAATATGGAAAACTTTCTTGGTTCGCCC
>JAIPRM010007665.1:0-16902 GCA_025469315.1 Stegophylla sp. TES_Ste_2020 | reverse complement strand
TATATTATTAACTTCCTTCGTTCAGAATCGTTTTACTGAAGAAATGATTTATCGTTTCTTTAAAATTTAATACGCCCGTCAAGAGAATACCACCCGTCGTGCGAAGTATGTCCGGCTTTTTTAAATAGTAAGTGTTAGGTGTATCGATGAAGACAATCAAGAATAAAATATATAAACCTATGAACGTGATATTAATTAACACGCATGGTAACGATTAATGAATGCAATTAAACGTTATAGTTACAAGTTGTAATATAAGTGTATTATAGTAATAAATAGTAAAAGTACCTACTTAATTTAATACTAATACATTAACCTTATTGATTATTATAAAAATGATTATTTTGACGCGTTGAAAATTGAACGAGTTGCTTTCTGTCTTCTCGTATGTGTGAAAGAAAATGATGGAATAAATACTAATACATTCCTAAACAAAATCGACATTTACTTTAAATGATTTGTCATTTTATTGGTCAATTTGTACTTGTTTGCATGGAAGTCAGTTTCTCATAAGTCATAATGTTCAATAAGCTGTTGGATTTTTATCATTGCGTACACAAAATATGTGACGCATCCATCAATTTTTACCGTTTATTACCAGAGCTCAAAACTGAAATTGCCTTTCCGTAAGAGCCATAATTTGTTTTGACTATGTATGTTCGTCATTTATAAATAATTATTACATTGAAAAATGATAGTAAATTTTGATCACATTTATTTATAATTATATTTATTTTTGTTAGGGCTAGAAAAATTATGCACTAAAAACCTGCAATAAAAACATTAAAAGGTTTTATATGATGCTGCAAAAAACGGCTTTAAATATAAAAATATAATTAATTTATGACTTAAAAATGTAAATGTTTGACTGAAAATTATTTTCAATACAGAAAAAACTTACTAATGAACGCTTTTTCGTAAGTTCAAACAAATTAATTCTTAGAACACTTAAATACAATTAAATATTTATGTGAAACGTAAATACTGAATAATGTTTTATTAAACTGTAAGTACTGTTTATTATACTTTTTAATTCAAATACTCATTAACATATTAATATGTACTTATAATTTTTCTTTTTGTTTCGTTTGTTTTTTAATTTTAATTCATTTTTAAAGATTTTACTTTAATTTGATAAATATGTATCTAAATGTTCTAAGCATGTGGAATATACATACAATTAACAAAAACTGAATATAAAAGCTGATAAACTGACTCTAAAGTAACAAAAATGCATATTAATTCATGAGAATCCTAATAAAATGGAAAAAATGCAATAAAAACTTTATTTAACTTAACTTTTTTATTTGGATTTTGTGATGTACGAATCGGATTTTGTGTTTGATTAGTTATTTCCTGGAGTACTACGAAAAAATACAATCGCTACAAATTCCTAGCCCTAATTATGGTTTAATTAGACTTGAGAATTTACTGTGTACATTATTTTTACATTAAATTATAATATTATGTGAGTAATTAGTAGTAAAGTAAATATAAAATGAAAATAAAAAAATTCTATTTTAGATAAAATAGAATTTTTTCTAAAACTGTATTATGAAACTATGAATTTGAAAATTTGGGTCTTAAAAAAAAAAAAAAAAGAAAAAGCAAAGACAAGTAAATTATAGACAAGAAAGCCGATACTCTTGGTGGGTGTATTGAAACGATAAAACTTTTGTTCAATAATACGATTCTGAGCGATAATAATATAAAAAAACAATAATTGAATATTAGTCTTCATTTTCAAGAGTATCTGACTAGATCTGACCTTAGGAGTGAAGAATACCCATTGTGCGAAGTATGTCCGGTTTTTTTGTCTATACTTTACTTAACTTTGCTTTACTTTATTTTATCCAATATAATATAAAGAAAACGAAAAAAAGTCCATTTTTTTTTCATATTTTCAAAATTTTCTTGCACCAAAATATTTCTCATATTATTGTCTATCTATGTTTAAATTTTCACGAAAGTTTGGATTAAAAAAAAGATAGTTTCCGAGTCTTTTTTGTCAAAGTTTTGGTATTTTTCCCAGATTTTAAGAAAACAAAAGAGATTTTCGAAAAATGACTTTTTTAAAGTTCTATCCAGAATCAAATCCGGTTTCAAAAGGTTGCTGATCGAGACTTTTGGAAAAGTATTTCCATACAAAAGAGTGTTTAGGGGAGAAAAAACACTTTTTTTTTTCGCTTCGTTTAGAATTTAAAAAAAAAAAAATTATGCGTCATTGCTGTAGCGTAGTGCAGTAGTAACAATTTTCAAAAATTAAAATTTAAAAATTATTAACCAGAACAGAAGTCATATCGTACGGGGGGACTGTATCTATGTATCAAGCGAAACGATGGACATTTGATACTATCGATGTACCATCCCTGGCTAGCCTGCAGCCGGCTGCAGCTGTCGGCCCCGGCGGCAGCGATAAGAGACTCGGCTGACCGACGGAGACACGTGTGACCACGTCGTCGTGGTCTGCTCGTTTTTTTATCTGTCATGCCACCGGAAGCGGGCGAGAGGGCGCGCAATCGGAAGACACACAAGGTACGCGCGCGTTTCGGTGTTGCGATAACGGCTAGCGGCAGAGCAGAAATACACGTTTTTATGTGTGAAAAAAAAAATGAGTAATAATAATAATAATAATTATTACAGTAGTATTTAAACGACGACGTGTATAACGCGAACGAGTAATAGTAGTAGTATTATAGTCTCGTGAGTAGTAGCGTGTCATTGCGTGTACGCGCACGCGCGTATGTGTGTGGGTAGTCGACGATCGTTCTCGCGGTTCTCGTCGCAGCGCCGGAGTGTTCAGTACCACACAGCGCTCGGCCGCCACAAACGGTTCCGGTCCGTCGTCGCCGGCGTTTTTTTTTGTTTTTCGCCGTCGTCGCGTGGTGTCCGCCGGTATCATCCATTCCGTTTTTCTCTTTCACCGTCTTGCCAGGCACCGTTTCCACGGAAACGAAGACGACTTATATATACATAGAGGTAACTATTAATAATAATAATAATAATACTTAGTTTTAATTTTCGCCGAACACTTATTTTTGAAAAAAATTATAATTCTGCTATCACGCGAGAAAACGCGCAAGTAACTCCAAAAAGCGAATTTGTTGGTAAAACGTGTTTCTTTCTAGTGGTTTCAGCTACTAACTATCCTACCGTACAGGTAAGTACGGTACATGGGGGGGGGTTTGGAGTTGAAACCCACTCCGAAATTTTTTCAAAATTTTTGTCCATCATACACTACCTAATTAGTTTTACTACAATATTATGATGTACTACTATTTTATTAACAACCTCCCATCCCCCGAAAATTGTTTTTTTGTGTATGTACCGTATAGAAAATACAAATCAGTTTGAAGTATCTTTAGTTTAGAGGTGGATTTAGTATTTTTATTTATTTTTTATTAAGTATGTTATAGGAAATTTCATAGTTTTTAATTTGGTACTCGTAAAAACTCGATTTTGACAAAATTGGAATTACTGCGCTCCTCGTACGAGACGACAGAATCAGTATTAATTGCCGCGATTGCAGCATTTAATAACAACAACAATGAAATTTAATAAGTCGTTGTAAAAATTGTAAAAAAAGTACTCGATATTTTACACGATGATAGTGCGCTCGAATTCGTTTATCATCGTTACACTAAAAACGAAACAATATATCGTTTTAAATCGTTTCATTTCGACTCGTACGTTTTTTTTCGAACGAAAACCGTCGCGCGCGCCATGTCGCGACACGAGAAAAACGTTGTGGACGGTGCGCGTGCGTAGAACCGCGGCAATCTCTAGTTGCTGGCGGCCGGTGTATCGATCGCTGCACTACGGTCTCTACTGCAGCAGGCTACCGGTATCGGCTAGCATCACAACCGCCGCCGCCGGCTGTCTGGCGCAAAAATAAATCCCACGTGCGTTCCACAAATAGAGGACACTTTTCGTTTTGAACAGCCATACCTCAACCTGCGGCCCGCCAAGCTTTTCTGTGTGCCCCCAAAACATTTCTTTTTAATTTGGCATAAAAAATAAACTAAATTTCATAAATATTATATGAAAAATATTTCGATTATATTTGAGATTAATAGTTATGTGGCAGCACGCTATTATAAGAAAAATAATTTTGTTTAAAGTGGTGTTTTGAATAACTAATCTGAAAACATATATTTCGCTCATATTCAAAGACGAAATGTGAAAAAATATGTATAGAAATCGGATTACTAAAATTCTCACCTTGATGATATATATTGTAAGTAGTATCATGCAGTAACTAAAAACCTGATTTCACTAAAATAGTAAAAAAATGTCTCAACAACAAAAATCTTACTAATTAAAAAAAATTGTATAATAACTATAAAATGTAATTCATTTTGTTCATTATCATTAATGTATTTCTAATTTTTAATATTCCTTAATCCACCCATACCCTTCACCTTACACATTTGTTTCGATTTGTGACCCGCGTAACAGAACATTATTATGTATATTACATATACATATTGAGTATGGCTGGTTTTGAAGTTTTATTTCACTGGGGGTCCGCATATTTTATCCGTCGAACGTCGAACGCGTCGTCAGGTGGCGCCCGTGGAAATTTCGAATAGGGGAGGGAGACGATATTTGAGCCCTCGTCTTCTATATCCTTTAAAACCCCTGACATAGTAATGTGATTTACTAGCCGTTTTTCGTGTAGACTTTTTAGATTCCGAACGGAATGAATAAGTTGGTGTGTTTACAATGATGTTTATTTTATCTCTTTTTATTTTTTCTCTGTGTATACTTTTTCGTACAGAAATACTTGTCCAGAAGTTTCGACCGGTCTCTGTTTTTGAATTATAAATGGGCTGTAGATGTGTTTTAAAAGGAGGTGTAGTAAAAGGACGCACTTTTACGTATACTTTTTTTTTTGTGATTAAGTACACATTATTATTGGATAATACCTAAATTAGTAAATACAGGGTGAATTTTTAAGTGTGCCCATCCCCTTTTTTAGCGGTAAAAATGCAAAAATTTTGATTTTTTTTTTTTTTAGAATGTTCAAGTTACTATAAAAACTATAATTTCTATAACCTTTTTATTTTAAGTCACTTTAATGACGTCCTGTGGTGATACAAACTTTTTTTTTCTAATGGCACTCCCTTATTTTTACTACCGAATTTTATTCAGTTCATTTTTTTGTGAATTTTGATGTATTGAAATCAAAATTTATACGAGTAATTTATATTTTACAATATTGCGAATTAATAATTAGATGTTAGCTGGTAAACTCATACATTTATAATATTTACGTAATACGTTGGTAATTAAAATAATTGTCCAATGTTATCTTTAATATTTTAATTTGAATAATTCAAAAACTATTCGTTTGAATTTTGATTTTAATGCATTACAATTCACAGAAAAATGACCTGAATAAAATTCCGTAGTTAAAATAGGGGGAGGGGGTGCCATTTGAAAAAAAAGTTTGTATCTTCATAAGACATTCCAAATATTTGCATTTTTATGGCCAAAAAAAGGGGTGGGCATCACGCTTACAAAAATCACCCTGTATATTATAACTATACACAAATTCATTCACATGAATAACACAATATCACATAGTAAAGGTGTACTGTACAGTACCGTAGAAACCGCGGTGCGAGCGGTTCATTGTACCAGGGCCCCACTCATCAAGTTCTTGTATGGGGCCCATACTTATTACTTAAAATCCTCCCAGATTTTTTGCAAGTTCCATAAGGATAATGCATTTGAGGAGAGAGATATAAATCAGACAAATACTTAAATGTGTTTAAGTATTTGTCTCCTTCCCTAAAATGTTTATTCTAATTGTCCTAATGACCTAATGTATTTCAGTACAAACGAAAATTTTGAAAAAAAAAAAGCTGATAAATAATACAACCTGGAAGTATGCAAAATAAAAATTGGAATTGGATTTAAATTCAGATTTGTAATCTGATCTAGCAACTTTTTATTTGATTTTGTAAAAACATGATGAAAATGCAGAAATTTTTGAGTCCAACTGATATGTTTTGCTTTTTTGTATGTTTGAAGTAAATAATACTGTAAAATAAGAGGCCCACAGATTTAATTTGCACTAGGGCCCGTCTATTTCAAGTTTAGATACTCTAAACTGTATTTGCACCAACTGAACTTTTAAGTCGGAGGGCGTCTTGGCATATACCCACGTGTACACTCGGTTATCGAACGGTATTGTAATTTATTGGCAAGAAAGTTTTTGCTTTTATAAAATATGTAATTGAAAAAGCATTTACTACTCAAAATACTGAATTGAAAAAAAAAAAAAATTAAAAATTAACTTTGGAGTTTCTCTAATTATTATTTAAAATGAAACTGGTACAATTGAATTGCCTTTTGATGTGTCCTATTGTATATGTATACCTGAAGTAAAGCGGCGAATGTACGAACTGTTATTTTCTTTTTGTACTATAAAATTTAATCTCTTGTTTGAGGGAAAATCATTATTATAAGACGTATTGTAAAAATCTTTAATTTTGATTTCAGTATCCGCAAAATCCGAGCGATCAAATAAGGACTGTAGTCGTGTAGAAAAATATAAATCAAGATGACTTACGACGATCTGTTGCATAAAATGGGCGATTTCGGGAGGTATCAAAAAATAATCTACTTCCTTCTGTGTATTCCCGCGATATCGTGTGCCCTACATAAACTCGCTGGAGTTTTCATCCTAGCCAAATATGACCACAGGTACTGGAACTCATACTTTATATATTAATACCTAGCTATAGCTCTTAATAATTATTGTTTTGATATATTTACTATGTTGTTTTATTTGCAGGTGTCAATTACCCAACGAGCCAGACAACGCGCCCTATTATTTGACACCCGACATTATGAACATGTCATATCCGCTCGATGTTAAAAAGAACTCGTCGTCTTCGTGCCAAATGTTTGACGCGAATTTCACGGAAGAGTATTACTCGTCTAAAATACCGGCGAACCAAACTAAACATTGTCACCGATGGATTTACAACACGTCAAACCGTTCCAATTCGGCAGTGGCGGAGGTGAATATACATAATATATTATATATTGTGTATTATCCACTATTGTGATAAATAATTTTAAAATTGTTTTTGTGTTTAGTTCGATCTGGTGTGTGACAGAGCGTTATACAAGGGTATGTCAGACTCTATGCTGATGGTTGGTGTTATGTTGGGATCTATAATATTTGGATATTTGTCGGATAAGTGAGTTATTCTGTTATATATTAATAATTATTATAATAATATATTATAGTCTAGTGATCTACATCGTCAATATTTTAGTACCTACATCGCAGGGACGAACACAGGAAAATTTTGGGTTGAGGGGGGGGAGTTAAAAATAAGAAACAGTAACTACCGTTAATTTTAGATTCTGAGCGGAGCAAAGAAACTAGTGTTTTTGTGTAATGATGTTTATATTTTTTTTATGTGTACGCGTCTTCGTAAAAAGTACTTGTCCAAAAGTTTCATATAATAACTTTTTAGATTGGAAATTGCTTCTTATTGGTACTTTTAGGAGTTAATTTTTGAAATTTCAAAATACTTCTTCCAAAAACGAGGAAAATCAGTCAAAAATTGAGTAAAATCAGCAAAATATGTCGTAAACGATGTTCTCATAAAATCGATTTTATTAATTTCGTTATAATTCCGAAACTTATTGAAGTAAAAACTTGAAAATTTCATTCATTATCAGAAATAGTGTAATACAGACGAAAACTTTTTTCCAAAAAAATCTGACCATTTTTGGGGTAAATATAGCTTTTTGGAATTACCTTATGTATTGCTATAGGTTTTATTCAATACAATTTCTAATCCTTGATATTATTAGCTGAAATTTGAAAACACAACCTCACTTACATATATCACATAAATGTTTAATTAACCTGAAAAAATCTTGTAAATCGCAAGTCATCTTATTATTGTTTAAAGTTAGAATTTGTATGAAACTGGTCATTTTTACGTAAAATAATCATTTTCTTTTAATCACAACATGTTAACGTTATAACTTATGCAATTTAAATTACAGTCAATATTTTCTTCTGCCAAAAGATTCCTCACGTGTTTTTCTACACGTTGTATAATTTTCATGAAAGTTGGCCCACTGAATAATTTTTCACGAGCGTTTAAATTTAAAATTACAGCAGTAATGAGAGTAATGGCAATGGAAGTTGTGTGTGTTATAAGATCATCTGTTAAATTCCCGGGTGGTCGACATAAAGATAGTTTTCGATGATTTAATTAGCTGATGATTATAATACGAATCATGGTAAAAATTAATAAATTTGAATTGTGTATGTTGATTTAAAGTGAAAATGGTGGCCTAGTTCCTAGTTGTTTTTGTATCGTCGTTACGTGTTTTATGTAGCAGTAGATTTTGTTGCAAGTGAAAATATTAGACATGTTGCTAAGTGTAACAAAACATGGTAACTCAGCTGCATCCCAATCGCATTCGGCAATAACAAAAAATAAATAAATAAAGTAAACATTTATTTGTAGGTAAGCGAAGCGCATGTTGTGTTTAAACGGGATCATCCAATAAGTTAAATGTAAAATGTAAATATTACAATCGCAGACTTAGTTATTTTCTTGTGAAATTAAGCATTTGATAAAGGAACTAGAGTAATTTTAATAGAAGATTAAACCTGAAGTAATTTTAACATTTCAATGATGTATTTAAATGAAATAATGTATTTTTTTATCGAAAATAACAGTTATAAGATATTTATTAAGTTTTAAAATAAATATTATTTTACAGAAAATTTGTTAATAAAATATAAACATTATATTTAAACTTTGAAGGAAACAATTTTTTCTTTTAGTTGTATATATAAGCTAGGATGGGTACATTGATTTATTATTTGAATTTAATCACAGTCAATTGTTGATACTTCACCTTTTCATCATATGGTATCCATTGGTATCCATTGATCTTTCACTTTTTGTTGAAAAATGAATTAAAGATATAATTTAATTTTCTCGGTGTTTTTTTTTTTTTTTTGTTTGATCGGAATTTGATCAGTCAAAATCTAAATGGTCAATTAGTCAATTGACCCTATTTTAATTGGTCAGTTATTGTTCTTGTGCCATCCCTGATTTTTACATTTATTCTTATACACTATTACGGTCGCTATCAGTTCGTAGTTTTATTGTGGCATGGTATGAAATTCCGACAATTTGTTTTTCACGCGATTCAAATGTGCTGGGTAATATTTCAGAATTTTTTAAATTTTTTACGCGGAACCTAATTATGAATATTATCTAAATACGAATGAAAAATACATACAATATTTTCATCGAAATTTTCTTTTTGTTCCGTAATCGTCAATACATTACATATTATAATCATATTTTCTTGTTGTCAGGATCGGAAGAAAAAATATTTTTACAATATCTGTTTGGATGCAGGGAATCACTGGTATCGCTTTGGCGTACACTGCGGAATATTGGAGCTTTACGTTTTTCAGGGTGCTGGTAGGAGCGTCTGTTTCAGGGCTATATCTAGCAGCTTACGTCATTGGTAAAATATCATACGTAGCCATTACAATAATATTTAAGTATAAGTGATGATCGTAAATCATTAAATTATTCGGAAAACGTACACAGCTATTACTACCTAATATAAGATTATTAAATAATAAAACTGTAATTAAATCAATATTCTTCCCACCACAGTCTGATAATTACACGAACACGAATAATTATTATATTGTAATAATAATTTTTCGTGTTCAATTAAAATCTATTGTAATCATTAGATTGCATTTTTTATTATATACCGGGGAGGTATTTATTTTCATTAATTAACTTTAATAATTCCCGTGAAACGAACGCTGTTTGAAAAATAAATTCGAAAACAAAGTATCTATTTTCTCGGTTAATGTTCTACCTTTAATCATTATCCATTATTCAGTCGTTTATCCGTATTAAAAAAAAAAAAAAATTTAACACGTATGTTGAAAGCAATTTTATCCTTTAATGATCACTATTAGTATACTCATTCGATGTTTTTACAGGTCTGGAATTTGTTAGTCCCAAATATCGAATGGTGGTCGGCGTTGTCATGCAAATGTTCTTTTCCCTCGGATTTTTCTTGTCATCTGGATTGGCGACGATCTTCTCTAATTGGAGATACTTTCAGTTGGCAATCACTGCTCCGGCTTTGTTGTATACACCGTACCACTTGTTAGTAAAGCTAGGGTTTTTTTTGTATTCAAAGCTTCCCGTATTATTTATTTTTGTTGGTGATTTAATTAAAGGTTCATACCCGAATCGGTACGATGGCTACTGGCCAATGATAAAAAGGACGAGGCCGTAAAAATCCTCCTGAAAGTGTGCAAAGTGAACCGTGTGAAAATGTCAAGCGAAGAAATAAAAGACGCATTGAACTGTGACGACGAGAAGCTTCTCGCACATAACGATGACTTACCAAAAGCTTCGGTTATAGATCTATTCAAACATCCAGTGATCTTGAAGAGATCCATCATCATAATGCTTTTATGGTAATTATATATAAATATTAACTAACTAAATTATCAGTTCGTTATTCTAAATTGGTTAATCGACTTATGCAAAGTCTGAAATATTTTACTCGTATTAGTTATACGAACAGCCGAAGTGTTTGAAAATTGACTGCCAAAATTAAGGTTTTTTTTTAATTAACTTAAAATGTATAAGACCAAAAATCTATAGACATGTGTATTATACATGACGTCTTGTACTTATAATTATTATTCAAAGTGCCAATTTGTGATTTAAAATTATTGAAACAACACTTTTACAATAATTCAATTGGTGTGATACGAATTTCATGTCATTACGTATATGCATTGTACAATGCGACATGTGTAAGTACACCGGATTATAATTTTATTCTTGTACGTAGGACATGCTTATAAGTAGGGCTCATAAGTTGATGAATTTTGCATTTTTTTCTTAAACCTTTTATACGATGTTCTTCTAGTTGAAAATATGTTTTAATAGCATTTAAATCTAAAAACTAATAAGCTATATTTATAAACACAATAAAAATGTTTTGATAGTGAAAATACATTTTTAAAGTGATATAACTTTTTTAGACTATTTATATTGTGATTTTTGAATTTAATTTCAAAGTACATTTAATTTTAAATATATTCTTACCAATACAACGCCGCTATTTAATACTAAAAAATAATTAAAAAAAAAAAATAGTTAAATTTTTTAGATTACCCGTTGTAAATACCTATAAGTTATATTTTAGAGTAACGTGAAATAAGATTGAATTTATTTTTAAAAACATTCACCAGTATAATTATTGAAAATTTATGTTTTTTTTTTAGGTTTGTAAACAGCGCGGCCTACTACGGTTTGTCTTGGAGTACTGGTAATCTCGAGGGTGATACAAAATTTATATTCACGTTAATGGGATTTGTTGAGTTCCCAGCTTATACGTGTTTATTATTGACGCTCAACCGATGGGGCAGGAAAATAAATATATCTGGATTCTTGATATTAGCTGGGTTGTCACTTTTGGTAACGCCACTCGTAATTGAATGTAAGAAACATATTCGCTAAATTAAATTAATATCAATAACGTTTTAAACATGACACAATAGATAGGCATGATTACAACTCTTTTGCAATCCGCATACCACTCCTCGCCGCATCTATCGCATAGTTCTCCAATTTTAATTGCAGGTCGTGACACGACTGTACAACATGATATCTATATTTCTATAATATATAATAATAACATAGAATAGATGAATAATTATAACCGAATTATAAACAAATGAGAACAAACCAATGAAATGCTGAGAATTACGAGTATGAAACTTTGTGTATTAAGTAGTTGGTGGGGATATGGACTCCAAATCAAAACACGGATTTTGTGATCATACCTATCTATTTTGTCGTGGTCTTAAGTAGTAATTATACTTTTAAATTTGTTACGTCAGGAGATATTTGTTTCTATTATGACGAAATTAAGTGAAGAGTACAGTGTTTGGGGGCTCAAACTATCACATTTAAACTGTCTGACGTTCCCGCAACGTCATACACATTTAAATGAGTTTGTTAATTTGTTAGGATACTACATATTATTATTTCAAAAATGATTAATTGCCTCCGAGTGTTATAACACTGCATTTAAGCTTAAAGTATTGTAATTTTAAATAAATGCACAATAAATATTTTACCAACAGTGATCGCATTCAAATAGATATTATTGCTATTTCATGTAGAACATAGATTTAACCGGCATTCTCATTTAAAATTGTTATTTGAAAAAAAAAAAATATGTTTAAACTGCAACAAGTAACCCGATCTCTACACAGCCTCATTAGAGTGGCGTGTTTCTGAATGCTAAGTTAGCCGGGGCACGAGTGCCTGTACTTTATCATATTCCGCTTAATCTTCGTTCCATATTGAACCGAACGGTTTGCATAATAATGTGTGTTTTTTTTTTTGACTATTATATTCAAATTAAATATTTAAAGTACAGTGATTTTTTTTGAAATATTTTATTATGCATATTTCAGTTACATATTTTGTGCTTTATATAATATTACTTATGTAATTTTCATTTTTTTGTTGTTGCAATAAATTTATTATTATTATTATTATTATTATTGGATAAATTCCCCCTGAATTCGGTGGGGAGGGAACGGATTTAAAACATGGGAAAAACACAGGGCACAACGGAGTATAACTGGAATACTCTGGGGATCGATTGTGCACCGTCAACGACATCATCGTGTGTCGTCTTTGATCTCGCGTTTGCGGGATTTCTCGAAGCATTCTCGTAGGAAAATTATCGTGTTTTGTTTTTTAGCCTACAAGACGTTGCACATCGTGTGCGTGTTGATCGCCAAACTGGCGGTGACCGCGTCGTACGGCGCCGTGTACGTGTACACCGCCGAACAGTTCCCGACCGTGGTCCGGAGTTTGGGCCTGGGCGCGGGGTCGTTTTTCGCGAGGATCGGCGGCATCGCGGCTCCGTACATCAACAGCCTGGTATGTAGTAAATACGTTCGTATTGATGTCGTCACGAAAACATAAAATAAAAAAATAAAATAATTATTGGATTTACGTGTTCCGATTGGACGCAAAATACTACTTCTAATCATCGGATTCTCGTCTTAATGCAGTCATGTCACGAGTATCCGATTTGAGCCTTGTGAGGGGAATACGGTTCCCTTTCCACTTCCTCTAATAGAACAATTTCGCTGTATAGCACCTGTGTGGTGTATATTGTCCGTCAATCAAATAGAAATATTAGCCGCTCCAAACTGCTCATCCCAATTACACCCTTGTGGCAAATCCCTTCACGCGGCTCAGTTTAGGCACAGCCAACATGTCTTCCGGCGAACAGCTTTCCAGCCTACTGGCTCGTCCTCTTTTTGGCGTTTTTCCTCTTCTTATATCCACCGTAGCTATTATTATAAAAAAAAAAAAATTAAATACTTTCCCTTTTCGTTTGTTTTCTTCAGGCCGACTTGGGCATGGGCAAGGGCATGCCGTTGATCGTGTTCGGCTGTCTGTCCCTGTTGGTCGGCACGATGTCACTCGTGCTGCCGGAGACGCTAAACAAAAAACTACCAGATACCATCGAAGATCTCATCGTCATGTCAAAAAAGTGAGTGGTATATTTTGGTCAAATCGTATTATTTTATACGCAAATCTGCGTCCAAATGCGTCTCGTTTTCCGAATGTGTCCCGCGCGCAAAACGGTTTGTTCGGTTTTTTCAAAAGGCACAATATTTCATTATTATTATTTTTATTTTTGTTTTTTCTATTTTAAACAAGAATAGGATCAGTATACAAAACCGAAAAAATAATCTAACATTAAATAACCCAACAGCCTACATAACACTGATCTTTTTTGAAATATTTTATATAAAATTTAAATAGTTCCACAATTTAAAATAAAAATAGCATTTCTGTGGGTATATTACGAATAAAATAAATGAAACTCATTTGTACATATTTATATCTGGAAGAAAATAATGCGTTTACAAGAAATTTGTTTATCTATAACACTGTAAATACAGCAATTAAAAAACCCGAACGGGATAAATTGTTTACAATCATAATGTTATAGTGTGTCACGTAAAAATACTCTCGTGAGTCATCATAAGTGTATCAAAATAATAATATTAAACTCAAACAAATCTATTGTTGTTTTTTGAGTTTATTAAAATACTGCTTAATTTAAAATTTTATTATTCGATTAATTCGGATTTGAAACCGTATTCAAATTGAATTAATATGGGTATTCGAAATTAAAATCTAAATTGTAAAAAATACCTGTATTCCAAACAGGAAAAATATGTTTAATTTGTTACCTTGCTTTGTAAGTTAAATGCAGTACAGCAATAGTACATGTAGTGGTTTTCACTAAAAGCGCATCATGAAAATACAAGAAAAATAAATAAATAAAAATATCCTTTGAAATTAAAAAAAAAGTCTTTAAAGTGTCTGTTTTCCGAGTAGATTAGTAAAACAATTATTTGTATTTATTCCTTAGGTCTAGACTTGATACATAACGATATTGTGCCTTTATTTGACTAAATTTGTTTAATGAATTAAAGTCCATTTCTAAAACGTCGATTCAAAACGTCAAGGTCAAAGTAATTCAATCTGAACTGAATAATCCTTAAACAGACGCGCCTTAAACCCCAGACCGACTTCCTCTCGGAGGTGTCTGAAATGGTGGGACACACCGTAAATGACGAAATCGAATAATCGTAAAATCGCCATTTGTTTGTACTATACTTTTTTTTTCATCACATAGCTTAAATTATTACCATGTTTCAGGCCATTAAATGTAGTTAAAAATTCAAAATACGTTGCGTCCACGTAGTGAAATCGATTTTTTTGTTAAAATAAATGTTCAATCTGAGAACCTATTTTAATCTTGAACTCTGTTCTTTTCGGTCGCGTGAACTGGACTTTCATTTTGCAAAATTTTTGCAACAGTTTTCACCTTTTTTTTTTCTTTAACCAATGTGTGTAAGCAAACTTACAATAACACGAAATATTATGTTGAAACGTACTAACGAAAATAATATATATATATTATGCATAACATCATCTCATTTACATTGAGACGTATTCGTTTCCGGTTAGACTCTTTAATTTATTTAATTATTCTCGGTTGTGAAAATAAAACGTTGTAGCTCGAGTAGACGAATCGACTGTAATAAATACCTAGGGGTTTTTTTTTTTTTTAATTTTGGTTCTGTGAATGTTGGCGACCAACGGTGAATAATAAATATTATGCATTGTTTTAATAACGGACTAAAAGTAGAACCGAATGGGTAGTAAACATTTTTGGAATCAAACATTTATGTGTTATCAAAACAAAATAATTTATCCAAGAACGTTTTCGTATAGTTTTTATTGATTTCTTGTAAAGTAGAATTTCAAAAAAAAAAAAAAAGTTTGCCTAGATTGATTAAATGACACGTGAAAAGTAATCTGTTTACTTTTTGATTGTACGTAATTGTGTAAGTTTTTACAACGTTCATTAGAACATTTTATGATCATTGATAAATATTTAATTACCCGTAAATGTATTATTGTTTGGCTGTAACAACAACTAATTTATGAATTTAGGGCTAGGATTTATGTGTAATAAAAAATGATGAAATACGGATTTCGTTTATTAAAAATATGGTAAAATATACTTATAAAAAAATAATAATTACTAAATAAACACGTGCAATAGAAAAAAAGAACGTTATTTCGCATCATGGGTATTCTTCGTTTCTCTAATGGAATACTCTTGTGGATGATAAATCATTTCTTCAATAATACAATTCTGAGTGGTGCTTTGCTTTATTCAAGAAAAATTTGTTTAAAAGTTACAAAGTTTGTTTTGGTGATAAAATCATTTATTTTTCAACCGGCCAGTTTTGTAATTCATTAACTACTGAGAAAAGTAAAAAAAAAGTTTTTGGACAAAAATAATTGTAAGAAAAAAATTTCCAAAATGTTTTCATCTATCTATAAATTTGTATAAAGTTTGAATTAAAAAAAAAAAAAAAAAAACTAATTTCCTAGTATTTTTTTATCAAATTTCGGAAAGTTTTTCCCAAATTTTTAGAAAAATATGGAGAACTATGAAAAACGATTTCTCAAAAGAACCATCTAGAGGTAAATTGTGATGTAAAAGTTTCTAATAAAATACATGATAAAATGGACATTGAAAATTTGGGTATTTTTATACAGCTATGAAATGTTATGTAATGCAATATTCCATAAAACATACATTTTTTGCGTTTTTGTTGTCGAAATATGCAATAATATTAGTTTTTTTTCAAAATATGCAATTTTTTCAAACTATGCGAAAATATGCAGAAAAAAAACCACTACCATTCGTCATCGGATGAGTTGATTCGTAGACATCGCTAACATAAGCAGTAATCAGGAGTTGCTAAAAAAACATACTAATTCATATAAACCATAGCCCTATTTATCATCAAGTTTAATATGACCTTAATGCGTAAATTCGATAACATATCATACCTAACTAAAATCAATGAATGATTTCCCATTTACTCAACAATTAGATATATAATTTTATAGGTCATTTAAATTATCTGTATAATGTGTATATAATAATTCTATTTTTATTCCGATAAATTTAATAATAACATGGTGTGTAACTAAAAAAAGCCGGACATACTTCGCACGATGGGTGTACTTCGCACGACGGGTGGTATTCTCTTGACGGGCGTATTAAATTTTAAATTTTTTTTCACATTTTCAAAATTTTCCTACGCCAAAATCTTTTTTATAGGATTTTCTATCTATGTTTAAATTTTCATAAAATTCGGATCAAAAAATGATGGTTTCCGAGTCGTTTTTGTCAAATTTTGGGTAGTTTTTTCCAAAAAAAAAAATT
>JAIPRM010007664.1:0-16903 GCA_025469315.1 Stegophylla sp. TES_Ste_2020 | reverse complement strand
AAAAATAACCCGAATATAATTCCGTAATTAAAATAGGGGGTAGCCATTTGAAAAAAGAAAGTTTATATCTCCACAGGACACCCTTAAGGTGACATGAAAAAAATGAGTTATGGAAAATATTGGTTTTGTAGTAACTTGAACATTCCGGAACAAAAAAATCCCAAATTTTGCATTTTAACGGCCAAAAATGGGGGTGAGCACGCTTAAAAAATCACCCTGTATATGTTATATTCGAAATCGAGTGAAAATACTTGAACAAGGGCAAGATCCTCGTTTGGCGTAACCGATGAAATTTATGAGTTCTTCTTGCGCGGCTGAAGTAAACCAAGTCGCAGAGTGCAAATTTAGCGGTGCTTTGTAACAGTCATATTTTATGTACTGACTGCAGTGCAAGGAATGTGAAATGAGCTCCTTTAACATTTCCGGAGGAAAATCCCTGTACGTTATAGTGAAGCTAAAGTCTGATTCCGCTGCACTCCTAACGTCCTGAAATGAACGTAAAAATGTTTATTTATCTATCTGATGAAATATACTAATAAAATATACGGACGAATGATTTACAATTTGACTGGGTAAATTATGTTCGACAATAGTTTTCGAATCTCCTTGAGCTCCAAATTCGCATTTAACGTGAGCTGGTGGGAATTTTCCATTTCCGTCGATGTCGATAAGATAAACGTCAGGTTTAGTGTAACCCAATAGTGCGAGTTCTTCGCACGTCTTACGAAACTGTGCTAAAGCAATTCGATTACATTGACATTTATCCAACTCGCATAGAAAAAATATTTATTTTACCAAAATGACAGTTTTTCCCGATATATCCGGTTCCTTTGCAATCGCAAATAACGTTATCGTCCACTACTGAACATTTACCATCGTGTTCGCAAGCATTTGGCCGCTTACACGGGTCTACTAATTGACAGTTGTCGATGGAAACTTGGCCGGTTGTCCTATTAGTTCGAACCATATGTCTAGCCTCTAAAAATACGCCGTCTAACCAAATTTCTCTTATACAACCGACAAGGCCTAAAATAATAATTTTATATAGAAAAAAGAAAATCAATTCAATGCAGTTCCACTGTTATATATATAACGCCATACCGAAACTTCCTTTGCCGCCTATTCCGCTGCCAATAGTTATTGTTTGATCGGCCAAAAAATGCTGAATGCCGTTCAAAAAAGTCGTCTTAGAATTGCCGTCTACGTTTAACGTGAGTAACCCTTTGGTATAATTCAAGCACACCTTGTGCCAAGCTCCCTCAACGTTCAAATCATACTTGACGGTCGTCAGTTGTGTGACGTTTTTACTGGACGACGGCGTGAGTTCAAAACGAATTTCATTGTTCACCATTCGCAACTATTATTACGTCAACGTGTTTTAATGTTCATTAATTTTACGCGGTAAAAATGTATCAAAAATAAAATACCTCCCAAAATCCTGACGAATTCTGCGCAGACGTTGTCACGAGAGATGATATTAGAATAGCCATGTGCTTGTGACTTTTAAAATCAAACATTAAACTTATGTGGTTATCGGATTCCACGGGCCACAAAATGTGTGAAGACGGAAACGGCAAGGTTATGGGAATCATATCTACTTCGGTTTCGGTTAATTCTGGCGACAGGAAGCCGATATAATGCACTTTAGGATTTCCTTTTTTCAATTCGTACAATATCGATATATCGTTGAAAAAAACGTGTTTCAAAGAACCCACGAAATTGTTATGAGATTTCAAACCTGAAAATACGATATTCACTACCTGACCGAACATTTTTTTCGAATTTGAGATTAGAAAATATTATGTTCTATTTTACCAGGTTTATTGGACAGTGTCGGGCCACCGCCGAAATATATTTCAGGATCTATGTACAAATAATTTCTGGTTCCAGCCAAAACATAATTTTGAGTCTCCTCGTTCAACGTGACATTGACATAGTTTTCGTTGTGAAGTATTGTCAGGTTGTGCCACTGGTTCGAGTTCGTACCGTTACCTACAGTCGCTAATATAGGCTCTCCGTCACCGAGTTCGATTTCAACGATAACCGACCCATTATATATAGATATGGCAATATGATGATGTTTGTGAGACTCTCCACTCGCGTAAAACAAAGCCGAATCGTCGAATCTGGTCTTGAACATAAAACTAATACGGTTCATGCTCGAATGAACTCGATCTTTCCAGTCGTATACACGATAAGATACATAAGACGAACCTCGTAAAGTCAAAACCGTCGACACTGAAATGAATACGATTAAAAGACATTATGAACGTAAAAGAAATAATACTGATTTTCAGTTATTTCCAAAACCATTACCATAAATATCACAGTATTCGCCTTCATAAAGAGTTCCAAAACAATCGCACGATAATTGATTATAATGATTAATACATAAACTACCTTTAAAACAAATATTGTCTTCAGTTTTACATCTGAAATCGAAGGTTAAAAACTAAATACATGAGTTTTTTTCGTCTAGCGGTGTTTAAGGATTTATGACGAAAGCAAATGCTTGATCATTATGTCAAAAAAAAAAAAATGTTGTTTCCATTAAATTTGATAAAATTTATGATTTGTAAAAAAAAAATTCTATTTCACGGAATAGACATAGGCTTTTTTGCTTCAGTCACCTCCATAAAAACACCACTGTTTTCATCAACAACTAATACTATTATAATGCACTTAGTAGGTACTACTCGTATATCTATTTATATTTTAATTTTATGAATATTTGCATATTATGATTTATATGTCCAAATATGCCATACGATAAATAAAAATAATAAATCTATTATTATCAAATCATACTTATCTATGCATCCCTCTTGAACGTTATCGTGCTTAGTGGCAATTAATGGTTTAATGGGTAGTAAATCTGATGCAGCTTTTCCAGCACTCAAAACCATTTCTTTTATGCAGCCGACAAATGATTCAATAATATATTTAACACCGTGTAATTTTTCTTCTGGGCTCAAACCTATATTTTAAAAGGAACTCAAAAAAGATAATATATGTGATAAATAGACAATGACGATACCTAATAAAAATGATCTACTTAATCCTACTTAATTTAATTAAAATATAGAAAAGCAGAAAAAATTATGTGTAAAAATTAATTAAAATTAGTTTATAAAAATTTAATTTCATGTTATTATGTGAATAAAACAAAATAATAATATTTTTTTTGTTTAAATCAATATGTATGTTTTATATATTATTTATTACTTCTTCGTTGTGTGTAAACGTGATTGAATTAATATAAATATTATGTCGGGTACCCCTTTAGAGCTTCTAATTTGTCATAATAAGAGTTAGGTCACAGCACTCACAGCCCACACACAGTATTTTATCGTCTCTGTCAGTTATACACACATAATAAATGTAATAATAAAATATGTACCAACCACGATTTTACTGAAGTTTGATTATAGTTAATTATTAGATTACATCGAATTTGTTGAGGTAAACATACATTTTTTCAAATTTTAATTTGAAAACGATTTATTTGACAATTCGTTTTTCATTCAATTTGTTAACTTGTTTTAAAATAAAAATTATGAAAAAAAGTATTGGGGGTTCGGACACAGAGAAAACTATATACGTTTGATAATAATAATAATAATAATAATTGTGAATTTACATGGACTCTTTAGTATTCTGGAAAGTAAGCATTTGCCCGGAAGAGTAAATACAATTTATACGGTATACAATTAAATGTTTATTTTTAAGTATCATTTTTTTTTTTGAAAATAGGTCAGGAAATGAAGCAGATTTCGGGCGACCGGACGGTGAAAAGCCTGTAGTGCAATATTCTCAAATGTTATTTTGTATTATGAAATATACTGCGTACCAGTATCATAAGTTGTTTTTTTCGAAGAGCTTATTATGAACTAGAAAATATTTATACAGAAAAGTATTTTATCGGAAAATTATACGGCAAAAATGTAAAAGTTATTAAAAAATAATTTCGACTAGACGTTATTTATTCGAAAAATAATTTGTCAGAATCATATTTCAACCGTACGATATCAGGGGCGGATTTAGAATTTATTCCAGGGGCGCACTATATGTGGACATAAAAACTAAATTACAGGCCTTTAACATATATGTCAAATGCTGTATTTTATAACAAAAAATGTAATAATAGCAAGTATATATTATAAGAAAACTTAGCAATAACGAATCAATAAGATCATGTATTAACTAAATAAATATTTTTATGAAATAACTACTAGTTTTAATATGAAGTTACTAGATACATTTTTTTTCTTTTAAGAACTGATTTATTATTTTGTGTTTATTACATTTCTATTTTTAGGAATTTGTTTAATGTTTGCTTATAATATTTTTTTAAATTACTATAGTAAATGTTTTTTGATGACTGAGGGAGGACATAGGTACATAAAAATAAAATCGTTCATCATAATTATTTGCATATGCAGAACTTTATTCGAAATTAAAAGCTTTTTAAAGAATAAAAACAAAATATACATTTCTTACAATATTATAATTTAACACTTAAGTTTGTAGCAAATACTATTCAAATAATTAAAGAATAAAATCTAATTTTCTTTTTTTGTCATTAGCAAATCTATCAATGATATTTTTGATATTATTATGAATATTAAGTTCTGGGAAGTATTCTGAATCAAGATTGTCTAATAATGTTATAGCAGTTAGCTCAATGTCCAATATAAATTTATTTTTTAATAAAAATATTTCACCCCCGAGTTTTTTTTCAATAGTAAAAGCAGATTCACCAATTGACACACTATATTTATCAGAAATATCCTTCAAAGATTTATTATATGTTCAGTATTTTTAGCGCCGATAAGAGACAGAAAGTAAAACAATATAAATGTAGTGTGTTCTATAAATAACACGATTGCTTCAATATACAGTTAGAATACAGTAGTCAGTACATATACATATATATATATATATATATTATATTATTATTGATGTTATTTCGATAAAGGGTGTTCCTACTCGAGTCTCATGCATTTATTATTTTTATTTTTAGATTTTTAGTTACCAAGTCTTAATTAACGGTATTATAATTTAATCAGTAAGCCAGTAGCTGATGAGGGGGCGCGCCCCCTGCGCTCCTCCCCTCTGGATCCGCCACCGTACGATATAGATAGACTATAAGTAAACGGCTACTGGTCACTTGCCTAGTCTTTTGGAAACATAATATTATGCCAATAATGTATTATGACTGTCCTCAATTTATTTTAATTGATTAGAAACTAGGCATCTATAAACATTTGGTATTTAGGTAATGGTAAAATTTCCCTATTAACAACTTATGATACCACCTGATGTCAGTGTGACGTATAAGAAGAGTATGCAGAATGCACGGGATTTTTTATTATTTATAAGGGAGAATTTTTCATAATTTTGGCTTCCTGCGCCACTACCTGACTCAATGATATTATACGTCATATTATAAATACATCCTAAATGTTGAACTAAAACGCATAACGCCTTTCACAATATATGTTATTTTATATAATTAATTTATAATAACCGTTATATTAACTAATGAGTAGGTATCAACACAACTAAACACATCATATTTTCTTTGATTATCGTACTAAACAAAATTATTGTTAATCCTTTTTTTTTTATAATTCTTTAATTAATATTATGTTCATACCACCGATTAAAACAACAGACGTTAGGTCAGTAGATATGCCGTAATTACTAGACTTGTGTAATCCTTGTATTATTTTTTCTGCACTTATATCATCTACTTTTGCTATAAGTCGAGCACCGTGCACATCTATACGCACAGTTACAGTGTGCCAAATGTCGTGATTCAGTCCTATTTAATGAAAAAAAAATAAAATGTTATAGTGTGTAAATAGAATTATGTTTTCTATTTTTAAAAATTACTTCATGCAATAAGATTTCTTGCGAAATAGGAAAATTCACTATTTAGAAGGAAAACTTATAATTACACATTGGATCTCAAAACTTAATGAAATATCAAAATTGTACGCGCAAAAGTCAACAATCTTCCCCTGTTATTTTCAAACTACGAAAAAAAACCAACCCCAGTTTTACAAGCAACAATCCAATCCCAAAACAATAATTCTAAACCAACGCCTTAAGTTCTTTGGACCCCTATTAAATAAAACTTTAAAAACCAATACCAAAACCAAACTTAGTGTTTACAAAATGTTACTAAAACCGATATAGTTTAAAATTTAGTCATTAAAAAATATTGCATCAGGTAGATACTTACTGATTATTATTTTATTAACCATTATGTTTGTATCATTATCTTTTATACAATTTATGTAAATAAAGTATATATTTGTTTCGGGCAATGTATACAATGACCGGGCATTGTACACAACGCCCAATGTATATTGGACAATGTAAATTTTGAAGTACTTACAAGCCTATTAAGTTACCTGTTTAACTAACATATAATATACAAGTGTAGGTTAATTCACCGGGTATTTGATCAACTCAGCAAATCAAAAATATCTCTTGGCTTGTTGTGCAACGTGGGGATATTACGGCTTAATAATTTTACTGAAAATGTGTTTGTTACTGATTTGTGAAATGCGAAAGCTGTATTTGTAATAATGACATTAGCGCAACTTCGAAAACATTTTTGGGTAATATATTAATCTGATGAATTTAGCCGCCCAAAAAAGCATTAACCTTATGTAATCCTCAAAAATTCTTGGGTGGCTATGAGTACTTTTGAGGGGGCTTAGCCCCCTCAAATTGCGCCTATGAATAATGAGTAGTTTAGCTGTTTATTTATTTATTGTTTATTTTTTAACAACAAATTAGTACTAGCATTTGAATTACTGAATAGTTTTAACACGAGTTTCTGGACTCAAAAGTGTGTTTGTAGAAAAATATTAAAATTCTCAAATTTTAAAAAAGTGATTTGAAACAGGATACGCCTTACTGCAGCTAAAGAATAAAGGAAGCGTTCGAAAAAAATTAACCTTATATCTTTTATCCTAGCTGATGTTTACTAAATTTAAAATAAAAACCTTTGGACTTTATTTCCACACTTTCTTTTTTTGTTGGTTTAAAATAAAGAATACAGTTTTTGTAGAGTTTGGACACAAAAAAACCACTCACTCTAGTCACTGTAATGTAAGTATTTATATTTGTGCAATTGGGATTTAAAGAGAAAACTGTATAATTTTGGGTTTTGTTCGCCAAAAATTGTTTTTGTAAAACTTCCTAAATTCAGACATGTGTTTGAAATCTGGATTATCCGAACGAAATCTAGCTGTATGGTAACCCTATCTATATGAAAACGTGTTCACAGATAAAAAAAAAAAGCCGGACATACTTTCACGATGGGTGTTCTTCACACGATGGGTGGGATTCTCTTGACGGGTGTATTTAATTTTAAAGAAACGATAAATCATTTCTTCATTAAAACGATTCTGAATGAGGGAAGTTAATAATATAAAAAAAAAAAAAAATGTTAGAAAAATGTCAAAATTTTTTTTCACATTTTCAAAATTTTCTTGCACCAAAATCTTTCTTATTTGATTTTCTATCTATGTTTAAATTTTCATAAAATTCGGATTAAAAAATGTTGGTTTCCGAGTCGTTTTTATCAATATTTGGGTAGTTCTTTCCAAAAAAAAAAAAAATTGAAGGATTGAGAAATTTAAAAAAAATGACCTCTCTAAAGTACAATCTAGAGGCAAATCCTGTTTTAAAAAGTTATTGATCGAAACTTTTGGACAAGTGTTTCTATACAAAAAGTTGTACAGAGAAAAAAATAAAAATAAACATCATTTTAAAAACACTAGCTTCTTCACTTCGTTCAGAATCTAAAAAAATAGACATCATTGTTAAATCACTATCTTCTTCACTTCACTCAGAATATGAAAATAATATCATTGTAATGCCAATGCATTTTTCATTTTTTTTTCAAACTTAATTATATGGTTTTATTAAAAATGTATTAGTGACTGACGAGCTAACTATGAAAACAGTTACTCTACTGCAATATGTTGCAGACCGTCAAAGAATCAAAGAGGTAGATACCCATCAATACAAAAATATTTTTCTCTATTCTATGATGTAATGTTGAATGTGTACGTACATTTTACTGTTCATTACTTACCTTCTCCAACAGTAACAGAAGTCGAATGTTTTCCATATACGTGTACAACTTTTAATTGTCCCTTTTCTACAATCACATATAAAGCATAAGGCGGAAGGCCCGAGGGCCTATCTTTTACACTGTGATAAACAAGTAGTCCGTGCGGTAAACGTGTACGAAACTGGAATGATATTTCACGACAAAGCCTAATTTTTAATAAAAATATTCGATAAATTGCACAAAAATGTCTTTAAATACATTTGAAGTTCAGTCGAATTATACCTTAACTGAAATGTAGGAATACGATTGCCGTCAAGCTGAATAAATGCATTATTTTCAGCCATCATAAATACAGTATAATGACCAGTTTCGGCAAATGTAAGTTCTGCGCCCCGGTCGCTAGGCGCTATTGGAGCTAATGTAGACGATTCAAAATCATATATTTTATGATCAACAGTTCCCAAAACAGAGGATGTTATATTATGATCTAATTATAAAATTAAAAAGCTTGACACAATTGCAGGGCAATAAAATTCAAAAATTTTACTTTTACCACCAACACAGTAATACAGACATTCTGCCTCGGATTCAAACACGTTTTCATTCTTGCAAATACCACTGATATAGGTCCTACATTGGTGTGACATAGAATCATAGTACCATTTACGTACCCAATTTTCACAGGGGCCTCGAATAATCGGAATTACACATCTTTCTGTTTTCCAAATGTAAAAAAAATAATATAAAATATAACTATCTAAATGTGTACTATGGATTATTGACTAAAATGAAATAATTTTACCTTTGGAAATTTCCAGTGTTTTTACATAAAAAAACGTTAAAATAAGAAACACACTTAAAAAGAAAATTTTCATTTTTTAATCAAATACTAACATCATCCTACAGATGTTAAAAATAAATTGTATATTACAAATGTATTAGTTAAGCTACTTAGATTAACTGCTTAGAAGAGGACTACAACATGTAAATCTAAAAAGGAAACTAGTCTACACATACAGTCACAATAGAATAATAACCCATTCAATTAAGATACTCAATTGACTTCAATTTTTCAGTGACTCACTGCACTATGAAAGTATAATATATTATTTAAAAATAAAAAATGCAATTTATATAATATACTCGTATATCTTATAAATTTAAATATATTAATAATTAAATAAGTCCAAAAGTATTTGGATGTTATAATTTACAGACACATACATAAATATAATTGTACATTGATCAAATTAAAATAATTTTTATTACATTTTTCTTATGATATCTGAATAAGGAACTGACAAACACTGCATAACATAAACATAGAATTATCATAAGGTGATGGAAAAACAATGCATTCAATTTGGGCTTGACATGCACGTGAATGTTCAGCAGCTGTATTTTCCAAATTGCTTTTCAATGCATCAATTTCTAATAGTGTTTTAATGGAAGTATGACAAACATCACATGAAATTGTATTGACACTGGCTTTTATGAGATTACCAGTTTGACAAACAGGACACTCAATTGAATTGTTTTGTAAATGCTGAATATAAACATTGTAATCAATGTTTTGTTCACATATCCATTTCACTAGAATAAAATTGTATTTGTAATACACTGTACCATGTAATCTTTTTTTCTAAAATACCTACTTTCTTCATCTATAATTTCTTGTTTAATTTCATCTAATAATTTATCCTCTTCATCTAAAGAATGAAATCCATCGTCTTCTTCCACATCCATTCTAATTAAATAAAAACATTTTTTTTTCAAATTGTGTACATTTTACATTAAATAGTTAATAGGTACAATAAATAGTACAATACCATAATATTATATTAGTTAATTCTTATTATTTAGCCGAAATTATTATCAAAAGTATCTGATCATTGTATTTATTTTTAGAATAAGTTGCTATAGTGGAACCACACATATCATTGTGTTTTATTTATATTTTGTCATTGTGTATCTCAATAAATGAATAGGAGCCCCCCTATTTCCTCTGATGCGTATACCAGTGTACTCTAGGAAAATATTAAGAAAACATATCTGTAATACCAGTTACAAGTACTTCATACGAAAAAGTATTTTCAAATGTTACTCTAGTTTACTTTTACTTTTTTTTATTAAAAAGAAAAAAATTATTTTTTACTCAGCCAGTGTTATATTTCACTATTAACTGAGAAAAAGGAAAAAAGTGATAGAAACATAAATTTTTACATACTAAAAATTTTCTTGCACCAAAATATAACACATATTATTGTCTATCTATATTTATATTTTCATAAACTTTGGATTAAAAATAAAAAGTTTTAATGGCATTTTTGGCAAATGTTGGATCGTATTTTACGAATTTTGGACAAACTATTGAGAATTTTAAAAAATGACCTCTTAAAAATACCATCTACAGGCTAATTCTTATTCTAAAAGCTGTTGTTTGAAACTTTTGAACTATTTTTATACAAAAGTGTTTATAGAAAAAAAAGTCAATGTAAAAACACTAGTATTTTTGTTTCACTCATAATCCAAAATAATGGAAAACATAGTTTTTGTAAAGAAACCAACATTTAAAATTTTTGCGGGTGAGGGTGTGAATATGCTAAAGAGGAACCACCCTGCATTGATTTATATACACATCTCAAATCTTTCTCTAATATATTATAGTTATTAATCAAATTCAATAATTTAGGTAAGGAGGAAATTGAGGTAGAAGTTTATCTTTTAAGTAAACCATCTATATGATAAGCTCATTTGGGGTACAGTAGCACTGAATGATATTATTAAATTTTTAAAACACTGACAATTTATCAAATTAATAAAAAATTTTTAGTGGAACTCAGTAGATAATTTTACAACCAAAGCTAATAACATGTGATAATAAAAAGCTAACTGCTTGTGAAATGTTCAAGTCATAAGCAATATTAATTTTAGAATAATAACTGAATAATTCAGCCAATTTTATTATTTGTAAAAATGATCAATTTTTCTATACTCCAACATTTAAAGTTGTTTGATATAAATAGTTATAAACTAAAACAATTTTCATAAAAATTTTAATATAGTCAGACCTAAATATAAGTAAATATATTGAATAACTAAGCCAGGGCCTATTTTTGTATGTAATACGCATTATATAAAGTAATATTATTACTAATATAAGTATTATTAAACACATAAATGTAATACATAATTCAATGAGTGTAATATGAAATTATAAAGCAATAAGCACACAATTTTTTAAATTTTTAAGTTGGTAAGTAGAACTTCTTATGTCAAAATAATTTCAGGAGTAGTGTCAATGGACTGTTTTTAGTCATACCTTAATGTTCAAGAAAAATAAAAATATAAATAAAAATGTGTGTTAAATGTACATTTTTAATTTTAAAGATTGTATATAATTTCTGATTATTAAATCAATGACAAAAATTGAAAACTGCATTAATGTTTCTTATTAAAATATAAAAACTTTATCAAAAAAAAAAATTGTTACTTTGTGGATGAAAAGGGCGAAAGATAGGCAAGCAATAAAAAATTTAAAAGTAGGTAGGCATATAACTAATAAATTAAAAATATTTGTACTTGAAGCATGCCTTGTCGATAAATGAAGTAACCTCATTTTGTCGCATTTCAATGGCAACATTGCGTACTCGTTCTAAAAGTGTTTCACGTTTGTTTTTCATCATATTTCTATATTTCTAAATAATATTGATTTAAATTTAATTAAAAAAAATTATTAAACAACACAAAAAGTCATATTACTTGTCTTAAGATATCTTTAAAATTGACTTCTCGGTTTTTGCCGCGTTTATAGTTAGCAGCCCTATTTTTAAATTTTGCATCCATACTCGACATTATCTCGCTGTATGATGAAACACAATAAAATAAATTTTAATTTGGTTTTATAACAAAATGAAATTACACGTATGACTAAAATTTCGAATAAATTGTATGTAGTCTGTGGTATCACGAAATAAATGTATCACTCCGAAAGGGTGTAATCAAAGCAGATAATAATATTATCATGAAATCTATGCATCCCACGGTGATATTGTACGTACCACAGTATTGGATTAATTTTGTAAAACGAATAAAAGAATAATGAACAAAATATTCTTCTCAATTATTATTATTCATAATAATAAACAGAAAAGTCAAATACAAAAATTCAACATTTTGAAAATTATTATCATTGTTATCGTTTTGGTGTAAACACCGCCCTCCAATCATGAGTGTTGCCCATCTACAGAATATGTGCTTATATAGTAAAATAGAGTTGGTAACACGATTATAGATTATCTACAAATAGTGATTATCTTATCACAAAACGTGCTCTTTTCACTTTTGATAGTAAATCTCATATGGAAGCCGCGTTGACGCCTCGATTTAAATTGTTCAAAATATTTCCAAAATCAAACCTTAAAAAAGTAAAATATCTCTGACCGTATTCTGAATTTCTGATCCTCGATGGTCATCTGCAATCTTCATACCTACATTGACAACTATCCCAGAATCACGATCCACAAATATTTAGTAGCCGGTGCTTAGAACATAACCATTGATAATTTAAAACAAGAATCGATAGTGCTTTCAAGTTGTGTGTGTTTGAAATGTGTAGCTGACGGTGCCCAGAAGATTCTGTTCATATTTTAAAAATATATTCGCCATTAATATTTATTACAAATTACAATGAATTTGAATCCCTTATCAGATTGTGAAAAGCTTTTTATTTTGGAAGCTGCAGCTCAAAAAATTGTAAGTTTATAACAGATTTATTAGTTTTATTTACCAACTTGTAAGTACAATATGGATTATTTGAAAATGTTTGATTTTAGCGTCTGGATGGCCGCAAAAGAGATGAATATAGACCTCTTAAAATAGAATTCGGTCTTGATTGGGGTAGCTGTTTAGTAACTCTTGGAACCACCAAAGTCTTTACTCAAGTGAGTTGTGACATATATCAACCCAACAATAGTCGTCCGAACGAAGGTGTTCTTCAAATATCTGCTGAATTAGCTGGAGATAATAAGCTAACAGATTTAACAAAAATTAATCAAGTTTTAGAACGATTTTATAAGGATTCAAAATGTGTAGACTTAGAAGCATTATGTATAGTTGCTGAAGAAAAAGTATGATTCATTCATAACATATAATACTACACGGTCATTGTGTGGATAATAATATTCAATATTTTAATTTAAATATTTTTAAACTTATTCAGGTTTGGAAAATCAAAGTAGATTTAAGTGTTATGAATATGGATGGTAATACTTTGGGATGTTGTTCAATTGCAACTCTAGCAGCATTAATGCATTTTCGGTATCCATGTGCTGTATCAACTGGAGATAATGTAGTTGTTTATTCTCGTTCTTTGAAAGATCCTATACCTCTGTCACTACATCATTATCCAGTAATTGCAAGCTTTGCAATTTTTGAAAAGTAGTAAGTTCATTTTTATTAATATTATTATTCGTTTAAGAAGTATGTTAAGTTATTTATGTTTAGTGATTTTATTATTTTGGACCCATCACTTTTGGAAGACAAAGTTTGTGACAGTAAGTTGTCCATTTGCTTTAACAACCACAGAGAATTGTGTGGCGTTGATATTGAGGGAAGTGCTTGTTTAAGTCAGGAACTTCTTATGAATTGTTCAAACCAGGCTGCTGCCATTGCTGTTAAACTGGTGGACAAAATAAAATCTGCCATACAAATTGATACTGAAAGAAGGTAACATAAATTCATATTTTTTTTTTTATCTATTTCAGTTGACTAAAGTTAACTGAATAAATATTAAATTAAATATAGTAGTGATAGGAACAATCCAGTATATTCGATAATCGTGAGGTTAGTAATCGCGAAATTGTAATAATCGAGACATTCACTCGAAAAAAGCTTTTTATTTTATTGGTATAATACTATATCATAATATAATATTGTTGTTTAAATATGTGTGTACATATATATGTAGATTATAAACTATAAATTAGTATTATTGTGTTTTAATCTAAGGAATACAAATTATAAATTAAACACAAGTATTGTATGTTAGTGATGGTGAAAAATAGCTGTAGCAGTGATTTTTCGAGTACCAAATTGGTGAAAATATCAGTGATAGTAATAATAGCAGTAGCAGTGATTCTTTGAGAAGTGAATTGGTGAAAAATAACAGTGTTAGTGATTTTTCAAAATAACTAATAATTAATATTTTGTAGTAACAATTATTGTAAGGATCAATAGTAGTAATCACTGCTATTTTCAATGTAATTTTTCAAATATCAGTAAAAGCTGTTGTTGCTACTTTTGAAAAGTACCATCAATATTGTATATATTGTATAGTTTTGGTTTTTGGTTTTCCTGTACTCGTACACAACTTGAATACTAAATAGTAGATAGTATTATTACTATAGTAGTATTACTAATTTTCATTCAGTTATAATATTATGTCTCAGACATTAGTTGATTTAATTTTGTGAGATAGAAAAAATTACTAGTAGAGATATTTTTCATTTGATTACTCTTTAATTGATACCAAGATTGAGAGAATCACACGATTACTTTTATAATAATCGACTCAATCGATTATTTTCTCTCGATAATTCCCATCACTAAAATATAGCCTATAGATATATTATTTTACCTCAGACCCAACCATCTAGCTTTAATAAAAGTGTCATATCTAGTTTAAACATTATCTTAAAATTATATTTATTTTAAACTTAATTTGTATAAATGTTAATTGTAACCAAGTAAAACTTATAAATAATGTGTAAGAATGCCAAGTTTCTTTTGTTATTATTTTTGGAACTAAGTAATTAAAATCAATATTCAATCAAAGCTTAAACATATTTCTTATATGATCTGATCTTTTAATAATTGTTTTCCTAATAAATAATATTGATGTTGTCATTAAATTAAAAAATTATAATTTTCTGAAAAAATTGAAACATCACATCTTAATGTAAAAGATGTTTTTGTAAAGTTGAAATGAGGTTTACAGTCTATCAAATTTGTATTATTATAAACTTCTGAAAATAATTTTAATTACCCTTATTTTTTTTTTTTTATATTGCTTTTATTCTTATATAATAATTTAATATAGAATAAATATAAACAGAAAAGCTGTCAATTGTATTTAAATTGATTTTATAAACTATTGTTAACAAAATTTAACATTTTCTTTTGTTTTAGCAATTCTGGTAAATCTGTACAAGGCCTAGAACCATCTGTTTCAGAAAATGTTCATGCAAAATTAAGTTTATCCAATAATAAATCAAACTTTGTTGGCCCTATCAATCGAGAAAACTTAAATGAAGAAATTGAAGGTTTGGCATGAAATGTTTATTATATTGTTTCTCAGTGTTATATTTGCTTCTATGTACTTACTATTTGTACATCTCATAACTTAGATTTTTGTAGGTTAAATTTGGTTATTAATTTATTGAATTTTATTAGTTTACTCTTTAAAGTCAAAACTTTGTATCTATAGTTTCATTTATGTTATGAATAATACTACTTGTTGATATTGGGTGAAAATTTCAAGTTTCTTGTACTAGTTTTTTACAACTAAATTATTCACACCGATTTCATAAATACTTAAATATCTACATAGTTTAATATCTTTACTTAATTGTTTGATTATTTTTCCTTACACTTAGCTA
Source organism: Stegophylla sp. TES_Ste_2020 (assembly GCA_025469315.1). Classification (NCBI taxonomy): domain Eukaryota; kingdom Metazoa; phylum Arthropoda; class Insecta; order Hemiptera; family Aphididae; genus Stegophylla; species Stegophylla sp. TES_Ste_2020. Next base: position 1,147 of record JAIPRM010007664.1, on the reverse strand, counting down.
ATCTATTCAAAATTTTGAAAAAATACCTTTCTGAAAGGTAGAACAAAATTCTTTATTGGAAATCCTTAAAGTGTATTTTATTATTTAGTTAAAATGGTTAAAATGGATGTTGATGACAATGTGGTTAAAATTATGGAAGAAACCTCTATTTCATGTCAAAATAGTTCAAGTGAAGTAAATAATTCAAAAAAAGATGAAGATAATGATGAGTTAATAGTCATTGATCCTAACAGTAGTAGTGAATCATCAAGTGATGAAAGTGATGAAGTTCAAGTTATTAAACAGTATAAATTAGATGAAGTTAGACCTGTTATTGGAAATTATGGTAAGTAATAATCAATGGTATTAATTTTTCATTATATATATATGTATTATTTACTATTTGGGTATGTTTTTAATTTAAATAAGTGCATTTCTCTTTTTTTATTTGACCAATTAACTGGCCCTTCCATGAATTAATCCAATTCTAAAAATTCAGAAACTAATTCATTCTGATTTCAAAAGATGATTTTACCTTTTTATTATTTTTTTATTCAATGAAATTAAAATATTTTGATTTTCTATTCATATTTATAAATTATGATCTATCTTAAATATGAACTGCATTTATGGTGATTTCTCATTCAGAACAAACTGCACTGCGGTTTTAAAAAAAATTTGTAGGTTTTTTATGGAGTAAATGCGTGCATAAATTTGTACTAGTTTTCGTCCTCTTATTGGTTTTGATTTTTTTCTCAAAATAGTGTAATCTTAGAACTCGGTATCTAATTTTTCTATGCTTATACTCTTTATTACAATATAAAAAAGCTGGACATACTTCGCACCACAGATATTCTTTTTGCTTTTTTAGTCAGATACTCTTCTTCTTGGTGGGTTTGTGGAATTTTAAAGAAATGATAAATCATTTCTTCAATAGATGATTCTGAATGAAAGTTAATAATATAAAGATCAATAATGGTCATAATTTTCAACACACTTACCAAAAGTATCTGACCCAAAGTGCAAAGAATATCCGTTTGTTTTTTTAGATTCTGAACGAAGTGAAGAAGCTTATGATTTTACAATGATGTTTATTTTTTTTTCTTTTTTCTCTTTCTGTAAACACTTTTTCGTATAGAAATACTGGACCAAAAGTTTCGATCAATAT
>JAIPRM010007663.1:0-16905 GCA_025469315.1 Stegophylla sp. TES_Ste_2020 | reverse complement strand
TATATATATATTAATGTAAGAACATTTTAATTAAAATACTTTTTAATTAGGTAGTTAAGTAGGTATCTGGTGATTTTTCTAATTTTAATTATGTATTTCAGATTGATAAATAAACTGAACAGAAACATGGTTAAGTGCATTTATTTTTTCAAAGAACGTTTTTAAATGCATTTTTTTTATTACTTCACTTTTTTTATATTTATAATTTAATAAAATATATTTTGTAAAAATTATAATTATGTGTAAAAAAATAAAATATAAGTGCATATTTTTAGTGCATATTTGTACTTTTTTAAGCGCATAAGTGCATGCATATTTAGTACATTTTAAGTGCATTAAGTTCCGAGCCCTAGTGAAAATGTATTATTTATTAAATTTTAAATGGCTCTCATTCAGTCAATTTTGGTTTTAGAGCCATGGTTAATTGGTCAAAAAGACTTAAAAAAATTCAGTCTATCCGAATTTGGTATAAAAAATACCGGTTGCTATTAAAAAAAATTTAGTTGCATTGCGCATGCGCGTACCGAGAAGGTTAAAAATTTGAAATTATCAGAAAATGTGTATTTATATACTACTAGCTTGTGAAAAAATATTCGATATTTTCCAACATAATCCGTCCGAGAAATTCAGTGTTCCCTAAATTGGTGAACACACGGTATATATTTTACTTATTTATAGTATAAGTTCATATATTTAAAAGTTTTAAATAGGAGTACGATCTTATAAGATCGTGGATAGGAGATTTTATCGCTTATCAAATAAACCATATTTTACGAGATAACCAACTAGTATATAATTAATAGAATATAATACTGTACCATTGAGGCAAAAGCTGATATGTGCAAAAAGCTAGAACCGCCCGGTGCTAAGATTTATTTTTAACATCTCCTTCCATAATAGCTACTTCCCCTCAAAACATGTTAATAGTTATGTTTGATGCCAATATTTTTTTTTATCGGATAAATTAAATATTTGTACTTATTGCATGCATTGCTTAATATTAAATTAAATTGTACTTTACAAAATAATGATCAATATCTAATAAGAAAGTGATTTGCATGTACTTTGAAGTATGTGATATGAACACTATCATATTATAAAAGTTCCAAATTATATCATTTTCAGTAGAAATTCTTAGTCAAATTTAATATGACTTTGAAAGTTGTATTAAGTTTAAAAAAATATTTTTTTCTCGTTTTTACCTGTATCGAAACAGACATAAATAATTTTTCTATGAATTTTAATTTATCACGTTTCCAAAACTGTGCCTAGTTATTCGACAACAATTAAACTGTAGTATTAATTAACCTTATATTTTATTTTTTTAGAATCTAAATGGAGCGAAGAAGCTACTGTTTTTACAATAGAGTTTATTATGTTTTTTCTGTAAACGCTTTTTCGTAAAGAAAAATTTGTAATTTTTCAAAATTCTCAATATTTTTTCCAAAATTTAGGAGAAACTACCCAAAATTTTGCTTAGAAAAGCTTTTAAAATTTTTATTTTTAATCAAACTTTATGAAAATTTAAATGTAAATGAAAAAAAAATGTTTAATAAAAGTGAATTTTTTTTCCTAACACTTCTTAGTTTTTTACACGTCTAATTTTTTTTCTAACATTTTTTTTTCTCGTTAAATTTCTTTTCCTCTTCTCCTTTTTTATAAAATTGACAGTTATTATTGTGTATTAATTGAAGCTCCTCTCAGAATAGTTTTATAAAAGAAATGTAAATTTAAAATTCAAATTCAACGTATACACAAGAGTATCCTACCCGTGGAATGAAGAATACCCATCGAGCAAATTATATAAGCTTACTCTTTGAGTGAAAATATTTTTTTATTCAACTATTAAATATCAATTGTCAATCAATCGGTAGACTTGATATAAAAAAGGAACAATGTATAAAAAATGTTTTTATTAAATTAGGTTAGCCGAAATTTGGTTAGCCCAGGGTCACTAATTACATTAATCCAGCTCTGGTTATAAGAAAAAAAAAAGTTTATGTAAAAATTAAAAACATTATGTCGCAGATTTTACTCTTAAAAATACAAATTTCGAAAGCTTCTGACACATTTAATAGAAACAATATGGCATACAAAAATATTGTGACCGCGTTCATTTGACCTATTGTTTGTAAATTACAGTAGAAACAAAAGATTATAATACCAAATCGTTAAAGACAAAGTATTCCTTTTTAGGAATTTTTTTTGTGAAGGGTCATGGCCCCCATCGTCCCTCTCCTAAAGCCGCCACTAACCTAGTTAACCTACTAATTCCAAACAGGCATTTCCAAAAGTGAAATTTGAAAGTGCTCTTCAATTTATTAAAGTTCTGAGAATACGCAAAATATTGTATTGTTTTAGAAAATAATTAATAATTTCTGATATATGAACCCCCCTCCCATCATTCTGAAAAGAAATCTCAAACGCATTACGGACTAATACCATTGATTATAAATACTTTTTGATTATAATCAATACTAATACATTATATTGAAGCTAATAGTTTGAACGTACCTCTGTGCATGATTCTTGATTTGTACATATGATAAAGTGCACTGGACAATTGAACGGCACAAGACCAAACGATTGTTTCGTCTATTAGGCAAAACTTCTCATAATGTTCGCGGATTATTCGTCGCAGATCACCACCAGTAGCTAATTCTAAACCGATTTTCAACTCGAAATCCGAAAAATCCCACCACAAACATCGTATTATGTTTGGATGATTCAGTTTCTGTTAATTACATTTACAGTTAATATTTTGAATATTTTGAACAAACTTATTACATAATTTATAAACTTATATCAAAAACAATAAAAATAAAAACCTTATGTCCAAAATTGATAAATTTTCTATTTGCTTTTTTTAAACTAGACATGCGATATACCGATTAAATATTGCGTTAAAAATTAATTAAAAATTTCAAAAACCATGTCAAATGTATTTTCTGTGAGAACGTTAAGTAATTTAAATAAGATACCAGTATGAAAATATTATTTTATTAGGTTTTTTAAAATTGTCATCATTTTGTGGACTTAAAAAAATATATTTGTTGTATTTTTCCTATCTGAATCATAAAGTATATTATGAATAAAGGGTATTTTATTTTGCATTAGTAAAACTACTAAAGTTCAAATTCCTAATTATAAATTCAAAGACTATTTTATAAGTGAGGTACCTACGTCTAGTTCTAACATATAGGTGCAAAACGGGGTCAGTGACAAAAGAAGATGAAGAGAAATCATTAATTTTTGAAAGGAAAATACTGCGTCGAATGTATGGTCTAATTGTTGAATATGGAGAATACTAAACAAGAACAAACGAGGAAATCTAACAGTTATTTTAAAAGCTAAACATAAGAGTATTTATCAAAGAAAACGAATATAATTGGAAAAACTCTTATGAAGAAGTAATAGTTTCAGTAAACAAATACTGATAGGTGAAATCAACGGTGGACGCCCAAAGCGAAGATAGATGGACCACTGAAAGCTGAGCTGATAAAGGTTGCACAAAGAACGAAGTAATAAAAAATAGAAAGGACACACGACATAGTTAAACTCATTTTTAAATCTATTATATTTGAATCTTTATTAAAATTTTCAAAAATTGGCTTTAAAGTACTGTAGTATAGTGAGTGTATGTGAAGCGTTTTTAAATAATAGAAAAATTATAAATATAGAAAAATATTAATATATTATTGCAACATATATAATTTTGAAAAGTCGGTGCTATTGGAAAACGTAATATATTTTCAAACAGACCTTTGGTATATTATAAGCGTTACATTATATTATTGAAACAGTGCATCAGTGCATGTAAACATTTCCGATCGGTTTTAGTTTGGATGAAGACTAAAACCATAACCATTGTATTAAATTCGTCGATTAATTTTAATTAATCAATTTTATTTCTTCATATCGACAGGTTTTGATAATTTCCTTTGTTTACTTAAGCTCAAAATGACATTCTTAATATTAAGTCCGGAACAAAACGTAAGTGGGTGCCCTGTCAGCATTTTTTGACTAAGCGATTGTTAAATCCACCACTGTACTTATTACCATAGATTAAATACTAATAATACTAATACTTAATCTATGCTATTAGTTATAATGTAATTGTCGTTTGTTTGTAATATTACAGAAACGAGCGATACGCTCGATTATATAATATATTAAGCTGTATTCACAGGTTACAGGTTTCGATTGTTTTTATTATTATTATTATTATTATTATTATTATTAGTAGCAACCAGCAGCTATATCACAATGTTAACTCGCAACATTTGTATTCTACTTATCGATGACGCACCTATTATGATTATGACTAACAAAACAATCAGCTATAAAGACATAACATAACATAATGTTGTATTAATGTATTCGAATAAAACGTTTATTGTATACCCGTCATAGTTTCATGATGTGAGCAACCATGCAAGCATAAACCCATGCACAGTGCAAATATACAGTAATGAATACATACAATTTTTCTGGGAGGGGTGAGGGGTCTCAATATTTTTAGATTCTGAACGAAGTGAAGGAGCTTATGTTTTTACCATAATGTTAATTTTATTTTTTTAAATTTTTTCTTTCTCAGTAAACACTTTTTCGTATAAAAATACTTGTCCAAAAATTTTGATCAGTAATTTTATAGAACCAAAATCACACCCAAATGGTACTTTAAAGAGGTAATTTTTCGAATTTCTCAATACTTTTTTCAAAAACACGGAAACTCTGTCAAAAAATTAACAGAAAACGGCAAAATATGGTGTTACAGGAATTCCCGTAAAATTGAAAATTGCTTTTCAACATAACTTCTAAAATAATACAGCTAGGAACTTGAAACTTTCATCAACAACTAAAAATGGTCACGAGAACATCTCATGAAATTTTCCAAAAGATACGATCAATTTTGAGTTAAGTACAGCATTTTGGAAATTTCTCATTTTATGTTAATTTTGATGTAATAAAATTTTTGATTTTTAATATTAAGAAAATTTAATATAATCTCACTGACATATATCTAACTGATAATCTGAACAAAATCTCGAAAATCGTTCGTCAACTTTTCTTTCTATAACCGTTTGAAGTTAGAATTACGAAATTCGTTAGTTTTACCTAAAATTACACACTTTAACGTATATAAAAGAAAATTGGCCTCACCAATTTTTTTGGAAACTTGGTTCCTAGATAGAGAATTTCATTACAAATTTTTTTGTGTAATAAAATTTCGAGTCAACAAAGAAATAAACATTTTACAAGGGTTTGACTGAAAAAAAAATCGGAGAAAGTACGGACAAAGGTAGGTTTTTCGCTTATCTTATCTAATGTATTTTTCGACGCGCCTAACGTCAGTCCGTCACCACAAATATATATCTTATTAGTTATTACAAAGGACAAGGCAAAATTTACGAACGCGTTAACTGTTACTTAAAATGCTCGGATTTTTTCGAATTTATTTTAAACGAAGCTCGTCAATATTTACATCAGGAAAATCCGGAAAAAGCAAATATTTCACTAATATATATATATATAATATATTACTTATTATTTATATATATTTTTTAAATAAATTATTAACTTCTAGAATTTTACGCTTATGTCTTGCCTGTATTTCACCATGAAGATGTTTTGTCCCTCCTCCCACTCAGTTTCTTGACTGCGTAACCTAGACCATGTCCTGCAGGGACCGGTCAAATACCCAGTTTAGAGGGACACTTGCAAAAGCTTTGGTCTCCAAAAGCCTTCCGGGGGTCTAGGGGTGGAACCCCCAGCTGGAAGCAAAGCTTCTAATATTTATATAATATTGTATATATCTGTAGTCGGTGCCAAATGTAATAATTTGCTATCGCAATAGTATTTTCCCCCATCGTAAGTGTTTTGTAGACTATGTTAATAGTGTTTATTGAGTAATTCGTGCTTAAATATGTATTAATAAATAGTTACATACTATTTGTCTATTCAGTATTACATTATAATATTCACCAATAAAATGAATTATTTTATTTATTTAATTATCGAGCCTCGATGATGCTCACATTTAGGCATATAATATAATAATTTAGGTGCATGAAAACGTCACTTCATCACACTAAAAATTTACGAATTTCTCTCACTCTGTATAAAATTGTATAGCACTTATCGCATTGTTATGGTTTTATAGAGGAACATGCGCGTAAATTTACACGTTTTTGTTTTTTTTTTATCCTTCGTTCAGAATCGTAATATTGAAGAAATTATTTATCGTTTCTTTAAAACTCAATACACCCGTCAAGAGTATCCTATCCAAGGTACGAAGAACACCCTGACGAGCGAAGTACACACTTTTTTTCATTGATTATACATTTTAATATTATAAATTATATTATTATTATTTTTATTTTATTTATATTTGTACATTTTACATTTTACATTTTATTCATAACATATTATATCAGGAGTGTCATTTCAAAATATGGTAAGGTAGGGCAAATTAAAAAAAATTTCTTTTATGTCAATGTTTCAGTTATGCTTATGACTAAGTATAGTAACTTTTGGATCATAAAATAAATGTCAATATTCAAAATGTGGATCAGTAGTTACTAGTTGTAATGTAATTAGGTATAACGAAAACTAAATAAATACTATTGCAAAGACCATAATATATTTTTTGCTTCACACAGAATATAAAATAATTTACCAGCTGAACGAATGAATTGTACACTTATTTAATGGATTTAACTTTTATCTAAGAATTATTTTTGAGTTATAGTCAGTGTTAGCCAGTCATAAGATAAATAATAAATAATACGTTATATGCATAGATAATAGTTAACATCTAATAATTTTATGAGTATATATAAATATATAGAAAAAAATACAATACCCTCCTCCCTGGAACCGCTCTTGATAATATGAAAACAAACTAATTTAACCTATTTTTGTAAATTCAAGACTAAAAAATTAATGCAATAAAGCATATCTCCGATCTGTCATCCCTACCAACTCTAACTGTACTTCTAACAAATGATCTGACACCCAAAATTGTATTAAACCTTTAACGTACATATTTAGAATATTGTCTATTAAAATTAAAGGGTAATCGGTAGTAAATAATTTTTAAAGTTTATATATATAAACTATAAGATGTATTTAAATTTGCCGTTTTTGGCATTTGTTTATCATAAAACATCCAATTTAGGAGTGCCGACTTTTCTTAAATTTATTAAAGAGGTGCATTCGCCATAGCCTGTCATTCCATTATAAATTAGGGGAGGGGTCATTTGGGAAAAATGACCCCTCCCCTAATTTATAGTTCTACATTTAAATTCAATTCGTGTATATTGGTATAATATATAAGATCAGTGTACAATTACACAAAAATGAATTAATATTGTTATTTTGGTCAAATTTTGACTTCTTGATGATACTAGTATTTATTATTACGTGACGTATTACACACATTTGATTATTTCCACGAATTGGATTTGGATTATTCTGTTATTAAACAACAATTGTTCAACATACTGACAATTAATATTTATTATTGTATAGTAATCAAGATATTAACTGAAGTTACACTCAGAATCGTTTTATTGAAGAAATGATTTATTATTTCTTTAAAATTCAACGCTCCCGCTAAAAGTATCCCAACCAATGTGCGAAGAACACCATGGGTGAAGTATGTCCAGTTTTTTTGTTTTCAATATATTTTGTAATTTTGAATTAGTTAAAAATCTAAATTTCCAGGAACACGTTCCAATTGCTTTATGGTATGAGGTTATTAAATATTTCTAATCTCAGGTAATGACATTTTAGAAATATCAGCTAAAATTTTAGTTTGAACTAAAAATCCAATATCAGTGAAAATAAATGCTGAATTGGCATAATCATATCGTAAAATATGGAATAAACACAGAGATTTTACAATTATACTCAACATGTGTATTTATTCGTAAAATATTTAATTGTTCTAAAATATTTTAAAATAATCCATCTATAAAAGCATCAAATTATCTAAAATCTATTGAATTCTACATTATCTTTTAAACACTTAACAGTGTCGAAACCACCTAAAAATATTTATTTAAATTAAAATCAGTTCCTTAGTCATGATTTATTATCAATAGAATAATGATGGGAGAGGTGGGGGCATGGATCTTGAAATATTGAAAATCCTTGATTTATATGATAATAAGTTGTCGTACTTGTAAATTAATTTGTGAATAAAACATTAATAGTAGGTATATCTGTTAAATAATTCTGGTCTCATTTTAAAAACGTGCATCATTGCAGCCAGTCATCAAAAGTTTTTGTACGTCTATGCTATACGTGCATAATTCACATAAAAATCAAATTTTAAGTAGGCACATTGCGAATATTTATCTATGGTAAGATTGACTAAAAAGAGACAACTATTATGAAAGCCAAAATGCTCTTAGTATAATATGTCGTGTTAATGCACCTGCTCATCATTAATGATAAGTCATATTTAATGTTAGAGGGCAGTATATAAAATTTAATTTAGTACATCTTAGGATTTGGGAGTATTTTGATATTTTTCTGCGTAGGTGATAAGTGGTAGTAGATGTATGCTTATTATCTGATTTAAAGTGTGGTTTTTAGATACTAAAAGGAGTGTAGAAACTTACGGTTTTATAAAAATGTTAATTTTTTTTCTTTTTATTAAAACACTTTTTATTTTAAAAATACTTATCCATAAAATTCATTCAGTAACGTTTTAGACAAGAAATCACACCCAGGTGGTACTTTAGAGAGCTAATTTTTTAAGATCCTCAATACTTTTTCTGAATACAAAGAAAACTTGTCGCACAATTCAGTAAAAACTCACAGTATAAATGAGATTTTCATAAAATCGATTTTATTAATTTTGCTATAACTCTGAAATTAATTGGACTAGAAACTTTTCAATTACTGTCAAAAATAGTATATAATAGATGGGAAAAATTTTCAAATTTCTTTGACTACTTTTGGGATAAATAAAGAATTTCGGAATAACCTTATGTATTGTACAAGTTTCTCTAATAAAATATTGAACCCTCGATAATATTAGCTGGAAATTTAACAAACCCCACTCACATATTCATATATGTCTATATTAGTCTAAAAAAAATCTCAAAAACCGAGAAAAAACTGTGAGTCAAATTTTGTTTTTATAACCGTATAAAGTTAGAATTTGTACTGAACTGGTCATTTTTACGTAAAATAATGACTTTTCTATCAATCAAAACGTTATTACCTACTTACAAAATTTAAAATACACTCAATATTTTCTTTAATCTGTAGATTTCTCACGTGTTTTTTCCACATGTGACATAATTTTCTTGAAAGTTGACCCTTTAAATAATTTTTTACAAGCGATTAAATTTTAGAATTCCAGTTCAAAAGACGGCTAATCCAAATAATGGTATTATTCTTAGAAAATTTAACCGAGTTCTATAGATAACTTTAAGTGTGTTGTAAAATAAAATAATATGTTATGATGGTTTTGTTTAAAATAAATATTTTAATTTATGAATATAAATATTGAAAACTATCATTTATTTTTAACTTTTAATTCCCCCTTTCCTCAGAAAAAAAATCGTATCTACACCACTAGTTATTGGTATGTGTATTGTATATATGATAAATATTATATTATATATATATATGAGTATGTGTGTGTGTGTGTAAAATAAACTGGTGCAGACGTGCAGTTTGTATAGGTAATTTGTCATTTATTAACACCACTTAAATTGAATAACAAAGCAGAGATTCTTACTGACTCTACACAGACTACACATCATATAGACTTACACTAATACATGTTACAAGATAGCGTACAAACATCATAATATGATTTATAAATTTATATTAATTTAGATTAACCATATTATGGTTAATAAATATAATTATTCATAACGTAAAGTAATGTAGTACCTATGTACCTACGTGTAACTTATATATATATATATATATATATATATCAATATTTATCTATGTATTTATTCTATTTTATTTTAATTTTATTTGTACATTATGACATCGTAACGTCCAATGGCCACAGAAGCCACGGATTGTATTCTAATATATATATATAGCAGATATATTTAGCAGGGGGTGTAAGTAAAATATTTTTCCTTCCATCTCCTAAATTTATTTCCAAAATCTACATAATATATAACTACATATAAATTACATATTCAATAAAAGAAAAAAGATAATATGTTATATTCTGAGTGGAGTGAAATAGATGATTTTACTGAGTTGTTTATTTTTTAGTAGTAAAACTAATTCAAAAGTTTTGTCCAGCAACTTTGAAGATAAGAAGTAGACTCTATTAATTAAGTAAAAATGGTAAAATATGCCATAAATTAGATATTTATTATATTGGTTTTTGTAATTTCATTATAAATCAAGTACCTACTTACTAAAAATTTGAAATTTTTACATATTATCAGAAACAGTGTAATAAATATTGAAAAAAAATGAACTTCTATTAGAATAAATATAGAATTTTGAAAATCCCTCGTTTTTGTTAGATTTTTTTTAATAAAATTTGTTCTTGACATCAAAAACTGAAAATTTAATACAAGCTTACTCAATAATACGTCAGTTTTGAAAAATCTCGGAAATCGTTAATTAATCTTTTTTTATATTTGTTTAAATAGTTGTATGATACTATAGTTATTTTTATTGTTATATAAAGCCACGAAATCTAAACTCTACTTATGACTTATTATAAGAAAACTAACTACTAAATAGATGTTTAAAAAATTCGTCGGAAAAAGTTTAAAATATGATTATTTAAAGTGTAAAAACATCAATGTTTCAATTGATTTAAACTGATTAAAACTGTTTTAATAAATAAAATGTATTTTTTTTTAAAAAAAAACATGTTTTTATGAATCTTGCTCAATGTTGATATATAAGTCAACCTTTACTTATGCTTTTGTGAAAATCAGTTGTGGCAATTTTTAATCAAAAGAGCTTAAAAGCTTCAAAACACGGCGAAATTAATCATTTTCACGAATATTTATATATATGGAGACAGATTATTCTGTTATTATATATTCCTAAAGTAATATTTTTAAGTTTTGAAAATGTCAACAATAACTTATTACAGACGAATTTTGAATAGAACGTAAAAATGTAAGAATTGTTAAACATATCTACTTGTCTATAATTAACTAAAGGTCACCTCAGAATCATTTTATTGATGAAATGATTTATCGTTTCTTTAAAATTCAATACATCCACCAAGAATATCCTATCTGAGAAGTAGAGAATACCTACCTATAGTGCGAAGTATATTCCGTTTTTCATAGTTTTAACGTATTATAAAATTCCGATGTGCAATCTTACAGTGAAATTTGTTTAAAACAATTTTGTTCTTCAAACATGAACCAGTGATTAAGCAATTTAAAACAGAAACAAAATTATTAAGATCCACACCTCATAATGACGTTACTAATTATCTGCAAATCGAATTGATTTAACTTATATACACATTGCATAGTTTTGTATCTGGCATACATTTTTTTGTATTTAAAGGTTTTAATATAATACACCTAAATTTTTTTTTATCGCATATTATATATTATTACATAGGTTACAATAGTTAATATGCGCAGACACTGACCTTTAGGTTGCTAATTTCGTTGACGCAATCGCACACGGTCTTCCGGTCTCTGGCTATGTCTCGCAAGTGTACGATTTTCAGGGCTATGCGATCGCTGCCCGGCTCCACCAACGCCTCGTATACCGTGCTGAATGCACCCCGGCCGAGCATACGTTTGAGAACGACGTGTTTGCCGTCCATGATTAGCTGCGACGTAGTATTTATCTCTTCTACGATGACGGGGACTTTAGTCTGAAAACCTTTAAGCCGCCTCCGGTCCAAGTCGAATAGTGTGCACACGTCACGTTTTACGCAATATCTTCTATAACATCGTCGTTACAACTAATGATGAATTGATGACTGTTTCGATCGCGCTCCGCACCTGTAATAGTACACGCACGAAAGCCCTATGCACGCAATGGACGGTCGCAGACAACTGAACGCGCGAGTACACGACGCCGCCGCCTTGCCGTACTGTATACGACGACGACGACGACGACGACGACGACGACGACCACGACGACCACGACGACGACGACGACGACGACGGATGTATATTATTATGCGCATCGTATTATGCACAGAGCGATTCAAATGTCTACATCCGAATTGCTAGTCGATGTATATAACTCAGCAAACATTACTCGAATTTGTCTCTTTCAAGTAAACAGCACAGCGCTACTATACTAGGGTCTAAGATTATATACAATGACTTTCCGTACATTTGAAATTTATTTTTGTTACCATTCCCAAGCTAAGAGTTCATTAAATGTATTATTTTAATTTTATTTAAAATGTCAAAATCAACGATGAAGTGATTTTTCCAATTATTATTTTAGGATTATTTTTAGTTCAACATTTAAGTTCAATGCGCGTATATCAATATAATATGTAAAATGAGTACAAAATCACACAAAAATTGAACTAACGAAGAAATCCAGAAATAGGAGGGCACGGATAAAACGGAAAGGGTCTCCTCTAGACCTATATTTGTTACGTCTTTGACGATGAACGGCGTTTGGCGTATACAGATATAATTTGTCCTCTATCTCTCGTTTCCAAGCAAGTTATCGGCTGGATTAATTCGTTTATCAGGAAGAGTTGTCTAATTTAAGTACATACATTGTTAAATGTAGGTAAAACCCCTTTGTAACACTAAAATAATTGATAAGATGGTCAAATTTATTTTCGTTGCTGATAAACGAATCTTGAGAGCGTTTAAAATGATTAACGAACACTATATTGTCTATACTGTACTACAATTACTAAAAGATACACTTATAGCTAGATAGATATTAAATAATATATTTTAGCGTTTTATCATAAATAAATACGGTTTGTTATTTAAAATTACTGTTACGATCAATTTAAACAAACGAGATTCATTTTAGTTATTTGCTCACGTAATAATGATTAGGTATTATTTTCTCGAAATCAAAAACTTGTTCAAACATACCCATGTTAATAACTTGATTTAATTAATTTATTGCTTAATTTTTATTCACTTTACTAATGTAGAGTAATACTAAATAAATGAATACGAAACAAATAATAAGTAATAATAATATAATAGTTGTACAGAGCCGGATTAAATATTTTGTCACTCATAGGCTATAATAAATTTTGTCGACAAATTTAAATCTTGTTATTTTACTCCAAAAACTGATATTTAAAAGGGGCCTAATGCCCCATACACACAAAAAGTAGGTGACAGAAAATGGAAAATTTTACAGACCCAATTTAGAAGTGAATTAAGTTAATTTAAAAATCAAAATATCTGGCACTGGAACTGATGACAATTATCTAACAAATTCTTGGTATTTCATGTTAGTCTCACATTTGGTGAAATAATTTCTTTCAGATGGGTTTATATCCTTTCCAATCTAAGGACCAATAAATTCAAGTAATGTCTTAAAATATGATTTTACATTCATAAAGAATTTACGAAATCTAGATTTTGTATCTAGTCTTTCCTAACTGGAGACTTCTACTATTAAAAATTTATCATTTATTTATTTATTATTTTTTTTCATTCGAAAAACTAACGTTGTAAAAGTAAAAGCCACACTAGTAATAATTATTATGCCTTCGTTGATCATTTTTAAAAAACTTGTTTTAACAAATAAATATCATTTTTATTCAGCAAACAAAGATAGACTAAACTGTCATGAAATTAAAATAATTTGAGGCAGTGGTAATTAATAAGTTAAAATATTTTTGTGTATGATGAACGAACACTATTGGTGAACATTTAAAATTTAAAAGTATTAGCTCAGTACATCGAGTCAGTATTTCTATAGATACGAAATCACGCCCTTTAAAGAGGTCATTTTTCAAATATTTCAATTTTCGATACTTTTTTCAAAAACGCGGAAAATCTGTCGAAAAATAATTCATAACAATAAACTCACAAATTATATTACAGTTTTTAATGTTGATTTACGATAATAGAGCCACTTTAATTTATTTTATTATGAAGTTTATACTCTATTGTAATTTGAAATTATTTATGGAATATTTATCAGGTGTAGACGAATATATGAAAAATAAATTTTTCGTTTGTCGTTAATGATGTAGGTATGTAACAAAATTATTTTTAGTTCAACATCTAAGTTTAATGCGTGTATATCAATATAATATGTAAAATGAGTACAAAATCACACAAAAATGAATTAACTGTTATTCTAGTCGAATTTCGACAACTTAGTACTTATTTTTAATGTATAAATTTGATCATTTACATGAATAACGAATTTCACATGACTTATGTTGTTATTAAATAACAATTGTTAAACATCTTGAAAATGACTATAATTGTATATTAAATAAATCTCTGCTTCATTTAGTTTTCAGTGAATGAAAATCAATTTTCGTTTTTCATAATTGTTGTATGTAACCAAATAGTTTTTAGTTTTAAGTTTTAAGTTCAATGCTTCAAAATTAATAATTATTATTGTGTAATAAATGAAGCTTCGCTCAGGATCGTTTTATTGAAGAATTAATGATTTATGGTTCCATTAAAATTCAACACACCCGCCAAGAGTATCTCACCCGAGGTGCGAAGTACACACCTTTTAATATTTTAAACTAGGAAAATCATGTCTCAAATCAAATATTTTTTGTATATATTGGTGAAATTGTTATATTTAAATTTCATAACTAATTTATTATGTCGGAGGATCAGTTCAGTAGTGTTACCGTAAATTAAGGTCCCCGGGACAGTATCAAATTTTGACCTTTCATCCACTTTATGCTAATAATTACATCCTTTTCTTATTTATTTATATAGTGTATAAGTGTATAATTTTTTTCAAGTTATTACAGTCCGTATCATCTATAACGACGGTCAAGGGACCGTAAAATACGCGTCGTTATAACCAGATGTCGTTATAACCAAATTTGATTTTTTTTTTTTTTATTTACACATTATACATTAGTATCCAAATGCTATTGAAACATATTTTTGACTAGACGGTCATTATCTACAGAGTTTCAAAAATAAATGCAAAATGCATCAACTTCTGAGCCTTAATAACTGTTTGAAGGTACCCTATCTATGTAGGTCACCACATCGATAATATTAGACGATAATAATTTGTGAAAATAATAACATACAGTCGTTATATACGATTAAAATGTGTGTTGCGGCCCAATTTTTAAGTTGTATTAGCCGATATTGTCGTTATATCCAATGTCGTATAACCATTTATTTTGTATGTATAAATAAACAGAATTTTGCCGGGTCCTTGAAATTAACGTCGTTATACCCCATATGTCGTTATGACCGGCGTCGTTATAGATGGTATCGACTGTATATGATTTATTTCAAATTATTTTACTTACAACTATATAATTATTACAGCGCACTTTGGACAGATTTCTGATGAAAATTACAGTTGAATTGTGATTGTAAACGATTATACAAAATAAACGTGTTGAGCTTTACATTATTATAGTCTAAATGTCTGATAGTCATGTCATAACGAAAGGCTAGAATGATGTTCTCTTAAAATAACCAAAATAAGATATTAATATACTCTTAAAAAATTGGAAATATTCTTTAAAAATCGTTGTAAAATATACAAAAATTATGCTTTTACATTAATATATTCTCTTAAATTCAAAACATTTTTTTATATTCAGTTTTGCAGTTATGATAAGTGTAAACGTCTTAATAATAATTAAATAATTATTACGGTGCGCTGACTATAGATGACAAAATTTTAATTAAAACACGGTCGTGTCTTACTACCTCCGTAGTTATTCATTGAATTTGTTTACACACATAAGAGCAGTGTTTTCCAACCGGAGAGGGCACGCCCCCTTTGTTTTTAATTAATGTAAAGAAAAAATTAAAAATGAATAACAACCATTATTGGGTAACGATAACCGATAAAGATTACAATAAGTGTTTAGTCGCTAAACATAAATTATTACTATAAAATTATTCACATTTATTGATTATTCCATTAAATTATTTACTGTTATTTATATTTCATAATTATTATCAATCATCATCAATAAAAAAGTTGTCATTCCGGATATTGTATTGTTTAATTTTGAAGAATACAGAAAGGGTGATAAATTTTTTCATCTATTGAAGAGGGGAGAGAGCAAGATTTTTAAAATGTACAAAAGGGGGCGTAGAGTAGAAAAGGTTGGGAACCACTGCATTTGGTAACACCAATATAAACTTACTGATGTTTAAACGTCATTCAATGTGCACAATTTGATAATTAACTGAAATATATTGTTTTTATTTTATTTACCATAAAGTACTAAATTATATTGACATTATGGCTTGAAAATTTTACAAATGTTTTTAATTGTTTTTACAACTAATTTTCAGCTGTCAGCTGTTGTTATCGTTATTCCGCTTATAGTTTTATCTACAATAATCGACTATGAAATTATTGTCTATAGGTATTATTATATTTGCATCATTGCAACACAAAATATCGAAAATCTATAAAATATATATTATTATCAAATAATCTTTATTATTCGAAATATCTCTTATCTTGAAAAATACTCAAAATATATGTATGAAACACATTTGCTATCAATTTAAATAATCAAAATTTATCTGGCTGCATTGAATCAAAAAATTATACCAAATAGTATTATTTCGACCTCTAGTCGTAACGATAATGTTTTTTGAAAATACCCATTGGCATAAAAAAAAAAAGCCGGACATACTTCGCACGATGGGTGTACTTCGCACGATGGGGTTTTCTTCGCTCCTTGGGTGGTACGCTCTTGGTGGGTGTATTAAATTTTAAAGAAACGATAAATCATTTCTTCAA
>JAIPRM010007662.1:0-12698 GCA_025469315.1 Stegophylla sp. TES_Ste_2020 | reverse complement strand
CAACTCGAAGTGGCCTTCGCTTCACAACAATACTATAACAATACAGATAATATGTAGACGATCAAATTCAATAATAATTATTATAATATTGGTAAAAAAAAAAAAAAAAAAAAAATGAAAAACCATTATTGTTTCGAGTGAAATCACTTTGAAATCCTCAATAAATCTATTTCAATATTTATGGGGATACATTAAGGTTCGACGAATACGTGTAGCTTTTTTTTCTTTTTTTTTTTTCAAATAATGTTTATTTATTTATTTTTAATTTTTCTTCTTCTATATAAACACTTTTTTGTATAAAAATAAGAGTCATATCGAGTCCAATCAGTCAAG
This sequence comes from Stegophylla sp. TES_Ste_2020, assembly GCA_025469315.1. NCBI lineage: Eukaryota > Metazoa > Arthropoda > Insecta > Hemiptera > Aphididae > Stegophylla > Stegophylla sp. TES_Ste_2020. The sequence goes on along the minus strand of JAIPRM010007662.1, from coordinate 12,365 downwards.
ATATAAATTCAAAATTACTCCAAGATGTTAATTTAGAGTGATCTAATTTCTCAGAACTTATGCTATGCGCAAAGAAAAACTACCCAAAAATTTACGAAAAAAATATAAAAAACTGTATAATTCGTCATGACCTGAATTTTCATAAATTTAATGTTAGTTCTTAAAGTTATTACTTCAAAAAAAAAAAGCAGAACTAAAGAGTTGAAACTTTTACAAAGCATTAAAAAAGTCAGGCGCATATATTAAAACATTTTCAAAAACATAATTTAACCAACTTTTGAGGGAAATACAGATCTCTGAAAATATTTTAAATTTCGTCAGCCATAAGTGAATTTAGTATTACAAGTAGCCATTGTTGTATTTATAGTCAAAGTCTTTTTTTTTTTTTATATGAGAACTCTTATGGGGAGGGGGTTTCTATAATAAATAATAAATTAAAAGTATATTCATTAACGTAGTAATTGTTGACAATGTCAATCAAAATTGGAATTTTTTTATCTGAGTTTTCGTTCACAAAACACTCGTTACATATTATTTTTACCTCTGCGTATGAAAAATAACCGGAGTACGTTCTAGTTTGAAGCATTAAATTCAAAATTAGTTTCCTCGGATCCATTTTGCTGCTTCTTACAGCCGAATCGAGAATATCCTAAATAATAATATTTTTAATTAATCGCTTTGGTATCTTGTTCACAATCAATAATTAAGGTACACGCGTACTAAGGTTATCATATCTTTAAAACCACCATTGTCTTGCTCTGTTAATGGAAGACTATACAATGATGATGAATTTGGAGAGCAACTACTGAGGGAAGTTCCTGCAGTTAACGTGTCAACGAAATAAAAATCTACTCCTTCGTTCGCAACTCCAAAATCATAATCTTGAAAAAGATTAAATGATTATCATAATATTATAGAAAAAACATTTTACAAAAAAAAAAAAAAAGTGGTTTACTAATGTTGTTTGAGAAAATATGCTCTTACAAGTGTCTTGGCTGAAATTGCTGAAGAACATAGCAGATACAGCTACGCCGACTAATACGTTTGGACATCTTTCTTTTAATTTGCATATAAATCCATTCGCCTTACATGCGAAATCGGTTTTTTCACTATCCTGAAAAATGTGATCTAATGAGAAACGTGTTACTCTATATTATTATATCCATTGCATTTTACAGTATGTATGTAAATTAATTGGAAAGTCAGTAGTTATAATTCGAAATATAGTGCAGAAATCATTTTTTTCTTTTTCTTTTTAATATAAAATGTTACTATAATAGCCTACCTTTTACCATGGTAAAAAAAAAAATTCAAAATTTGAAAATACTAAAACATGTTGTAGATTTAAAAAAAAAAAAAATATTGAAAAATTCCAATATATCTTTTTAGTAGTTTCTATTATCAGTAACACGGAGAAAAAAAATCAGTTTTGAAATCGGTTGAATTTTGAATAAGCAAAAGCATTTTATAATTTTAAAAAATACAGCAAATTGTAAAATTTTACGGTTTTTATTTTTTTTAGTAGATAACAAAAATAATGTTCAAATAGGTAATAATGTCTCTTCACAACACATTAATATTTTTTATGTTATATTTTTTATATTTATTTTTATAAATGTTCAAAATATCTACAAAGCGCGAAGGACTGATTTGCATATTTTTTTTTTTTTGCCAGATATTCTTGTACCACGGGTAATTTTCGCCCTTCAGATCAGATACTCTTGGTGGGTGTGTTGAAAACGAATACTATTATTGTTCTTTATCGTATTAACTCCTTCGTTCGGAGTCGTATTATCGAAGAAATTGTATATTAATCGTTTCTTTAAGACAACCAACACATCCACCAACGAGTATCGAACCCGAGGAGCGAAATGTGTCCTACTTTCTTGTCTATACTTCATTTTTTACTATAAAGAGGGGTGAATTTTTTTTTAAACTTACTACAGCTTTTGACAATGACAATGAAAAATCATATCCGTATATCATAATCTATCCGTGAAAATGATGCCCATTTCGGCAGTTATTACGGTATTTTCTTAAACCTCAATATTTAATATATATATAATATATTGTATGACTCACCCATAATATCAACATATCCAAAATAATACCGCTAATTTGGTTGTCGTTTATATAGCACGAAATCGCTTCCATTTGTTTTTCATAATCATCCGCCGGACTCGCGTCCATAAGTACGTCCCAAGAAGGAGGAATTTCGACGTAAGAAACAAAAGTCCAAACTGTATAACCCTCCGACGTCAAGAGCTTAATGTTTTCTTTAATCGAAAATCCCACCGTTATAATTATTATTAACATTGCAGATTACTCCCGATAAATCGTTTGATAAAAATTCGAAGTCGCGTCAGGCCCGTAGCTACGGGGGGGGGGGCGGCAGTGGGGACGTTGACCACCCTAAACCCAATCTTTGCCCCCTCTAAGAATATTAAAAATATTAGAATGGCTTTTAGGTATGTATGTCTTTTCAGCGGTTTTCATACTTTGAAATAAATTCTAATTTGAGTTTTATTTTTTAATACTTAGTATATTATTCGTTTCGGATTTTTAAAATAAATGTATTATCGTATAAATTCCTTAGTAAATTTCCAACAAATATTCTACTAAACATGGATAAATTTTGATTGAAAATTACAGTTGTTTTTCATTTAATGAGATATCGGTGTAAATAAATTAAAAATTGCATAATTATTGTTTTTATATATAATGCTCCCCCCCCCAAAAAAAAAAAATTGGTTTGCCCCACTTGAAAATTTGGTCTGGCTACGGGTCTGAGTCTCGTACTAAATGTTGTACTTATTAAACGTTGAATATTATCTATAATAATAATTGTGTACCTATATCTGTTGGATTGGTAGCGTTATTTATACGGAAGTAACCGTAACATATCACTCCACAACGTTCCGGAATAAGAGGTATAACGTCTTTACTGAACTTGAACGTAGTGTCTTTTCTCGATGCGCCTGCAAAACCACATACTGTGCTAGGAAGACTCCCTAAAACAAAAACCCAATAATTAAATTTAATGCTATTATTGATAATTGATTAGTAATATCATAGGAAATTATTAATCTGTACATTTGTAGTCTTGTAGATCATATTATATTAATTAAGATTCTATACCGAGGTTCTAGATAGAGGTGCTGATAATTAATATTATCAATTTTTATTTCTGGAAACATTTTTCTTCTAATCGAAAACATAAATTAAAGGCAAGGTTTGCTGTAGATAAAATGTCTTATTAAGATTTAGACATCTATTGACTTTTTTTTTAAACTTTCTGAAAATGTGAATTTTATTCTGTACAATGTTGAATATTGAATGGTATTATGGTGATAATGATTTTTAAAATGTTTAAAAATCATAATCGATATAAGATTTAAAAATATGTTACCACTAATTTTAGATTCTGAGGGAAAGTGGTTTTACAGATCTGTGTGATTGTTTTTTTTTTTTTTCGTATGGACGGAAGCATGATTTCGGTTAAAGATACTGGTCCTACAGTTTCGATCACTATCTCTATAGATCGGAAATGTTGTCAAGATGGTACTTTTAGGAGATAATTTTTCCAAATTCTCAATAATTTTTCCAAACGAAAGCCTAGACTACACAAAAATTGACAAAAAATGGTAAAAAACAACTATAAGGTTTTTCATTTTATTGTCTATTTATGTTTGAGTTTTCATAAAGTTTGAATTAAAGCATTATGGTTTCCGAAGTCTTTTTATCAAATTTTGAGTAGTTTTTCCCCAAAAAAAAAAAAAAAATATTGAAGAATTGAGAATTTAAAAAAAAGCCTCTTTAAATAACTAATTAGACGTAAATCCGATTTCATAATGTAGCTAATCGAGATTTTGGACAAGTATTTCTATACAAAAAAGTGTTTTCAAGAAAATAAAAATAAAACAAATAATAATTAACTTCATTTTAAAAACAGTAGCTTCTTCTCTTCGTTCAGAGTCTAAAATAAACATTGCTGTAAAATCACTAGCGTTTTCGGTTTATTCATAATATAAAAAAAGTTAAAAAAAAAACACAGATTTGTACAATATAATGTAATACATATATTATGAAATTGTTCACCAATTAATACATTGTGCGATCCACTCAAAATCTATAATTGATTATAATATGTATTATATTTTGAATTTTTTCTGAAACTGTAGTTTAAAATTTTGTCTAAGAAAAATAATAAAATAATGTATACGTTATTGATGCATTGCTGTAAATATTTAAAAAAAAAAGAAAAAAATAATAGTTTTAAATCGCCTGCAAAACAAAATGTGATTGCATTTGTCAAACCATACTGGGACATTCTATATTTTTGTAGGTACATATATTTTTCTAAAATAAATCAATTGCGATGTTATATTAAAAATTATAAAATACGGCTAAATGAATATGTTTTTATTTGCACCTGAGTAAATACAATGTTTATCATTAAAATTAGTTAGATAATATAGCGATATAGTTTTTTTTTTCGTTTACCATAAAAATATATTGAAAATAAATTCACGTATTTTCGTATTTTTTTACGTTGCAGTAAATAATTATCATCCATGATAAATAGTTGATATTATAATCTATGAACTGACAGGTGATTTTTTCGATATCCGAACAAGTGCATAGTCGAAGCTAACTAAATTTTTTTTATTTTGCACTAATATACCTAATTTATTCAAACATTGTACCTGAATGTTCGAAATAATGCTGTATTCCCATTTTTCCGAACTAGGTTCTAATTATATTGAACACCAACTATGAATGATAATCAAGCGCGATATAACCTGACGCCGAAGGGACTTACCTCCCTTTTGTAGAGTACCGTCGTCTTGTAATGCTTGGGAAAAAGAAACAAACGATATTGTTATAGTTTGTAAAACGAAAACAAATAATACAATAAACTTAGCCATAGTCACGGGTCGGTTATTCCGGATATTGGTTCCCCGCGAGAATAACGATTCTGTATAAAATACGAGTATTGTATGAGGTCATATTTTTTTTTTTAATTCAGTTAAACAATAAAACAAGAAACACGTGTGGAACGTCAATTCTGTCAACAGTTCGAAATAAGTGCGAAAGAGACGCGTATAATAATTGTGTAATTAGTTAGCGTTAAGTGAGTAAGATTTAGTGTTTAAAAAAATAATAGTAATAATAAATAATTTTATAATATGAAATATTTCACACCTAATTTAGGGTGTTCTGCCTGTATTTAATGGTTTTAATAACATAATAGGAGTAGTCGATATAACGAATATTTCGTTGCGCGTACCTGATCATATTGTTAATCAAACAAATGCGTCACAATGAATTTATGATTTATTATTCATTATACGAATTTGAAACCAATATAAAATATACAATTGATTAATAATATTCAAACAACAGAGAAAATTTAGATTTTTAAATTATTCGTTTTTGTAATTTTCGTACTTAACGGGTTTCTCGTCAAGTCGTCAACGATCGTACTGCCAACGATAAATCATAGTAATAATAATATTAGGGCTCGGATATATTATTGCATTTGCAATTTTTTTTCTATTGCTTGGATTTGTTGCTAAGTAAGTTTTGAACTTGTTTCATACAAGTTCGAATTAAAATTAAGAAGATTTTAGTGCAACTTTTTGTAATTTTTGGCTTTTGTTTTTTTTTAATTTGATTGCATCTATTTGCTTATTTTCTCTATTTATTATGCAATTTTTGATACTTTTCAGTTTTATTTACATAATATTTAAGTTATTTCGTCCTTTTCGGCGATGACGCGACGGAATGTCTGGATCGTATATTGTTTTTTTTTTTTTTTTTTTGAAATAAAGTTTGGATTAAACCATTTCCTCTCCAGCCCAGCCAATTATATAATTCGCTGAGGTGTATGGAAAAAATAAATATTTTATTAAGTTTATTCTATATAAATTATTTATTAATTTATAATAAAAAAAGAAAACTTGAAAATCTTTTATCGTACAGTGCACAAAATTATTTACAGGTTTCTGAAAGATAGGGCAAAAACAAAATCGGTTTAATAATAATTTTTAATGCAACTTTTAAGTGCAATTTTGTGTATTTTTTACTGCAATAACGCAATCAATTTTTGAAGCTTTTTAATGCAATAACTTCCGAGCCCTAAATTTGTTATTATTCAGCACAAAGTGCGATGATAATAAATATTATTTTCATTGATCGACTCAAAAGGAGTGCGTAAAAATTTTTATCGAATTTTCAATTTAATTCGTCTATGATTTTAAGTACTTTCATTTTATTTTAATATTCTACTGGTAAATTCGACCGTTTCCCGCTTCCGAATATTATGAGATGTTGTAATACACACAATGTCACCAGTACCGTCTGCAGAATATTTGACATTCGGGGATCGTAATTCCGAACCCTATTGCAGTTAATAAACCGAAATTACACAAACCCTATGCCATTTCAGCACGTAACGCTGAATCGTAGTGTGATTTGTAGCAGATATAATAATATTTTTATAAACTGTAAACATTAATAAAATTAACGCATTAATTTCATCGCCCTTTTGAGAAAAAAAAATTTTAGATAAATGTCCAATTTTTTTTTTTACATTTTCAAAATTTTCTTGCTCCAAAATCTTTTTTATATGATTTTCTATCTATGTTTAAATTTTCATAAAATTCGGATTAAAAAATTATGGTTTCTGAGTCGTTTTTGTCAAATTTTGAGTAGTTTTTTCAAAAAAAAAAAATAAAAATTGAAGAATTGAGAAACCCCTTTAAAGTATAATCTAGAGGCAAATCCGGTTTCAAAAAATTATTGATCGAAACTTTTGGACAAGTATTTCCATACGAAAATTTGTACACAGAAACAAAAAATAATAAAATAAACATCATAGTTAAAACACTAGCTTCTTCACTTCGTTCAGAATCTAAAATGAACATGGATTGCTTTGTTACTAATTAATAATATTGGACTGTTACTGAACATTAGAAAAAATTCAATGAATTTTATTCGATGTACTTACCTATTATTGGAAAAAAAAAAGTTAATTCTACATAAATAGCTCAAAACCTAGGAATCCCCATAAAAATGCCAAATACACTAATTACTAACAGATTGATGATTCTGTTAATTTATAAAAAAAGATTTTTATTGCATTTTTCATTTTTATAAAAACATTTATCACCCCTCATGTCTTCACGCACGCACTTACACACACACGCATGTACACAAATATCGAATAATCAATATTGTTAAATAATATTCGGTTAAATATAACTTTATCGCCAATTATTATTATTATTATTATTATTATCATTACATAGTATTTGGTGCTCTCGCTCAGAATCATTTTATTGAAGATAAATGATTTATCGTTTATTTAAAACTAAATACTAAAATCTTATGAAGTAATTTTAGATTTTGTATGTAACCTAACCTAAGCCGCCAGTTACCTATTCCTAATACAGTGCAAAGTTCTGATTCAAAAAATTTTTTTAGTTCAAACTTTTCGACAAGTATGTTTATACGAAAAAATAATAAAAGAAATAAAACACAATGTAAAAACTCTTCTAGAACGAACCTGCTTCTGTCAGTTATTTATATTTGTTTAGTTTTCATTGACTATTTAACCACGAAAAAACCGTCTATATTACACTGTTTTTGATAATAGGAAAAATTTTTATGTTTCTAATCAAAAAGGTTTTGGGGTAATAGCGAAATTAATAAAATCGATTTAAAAATAAAATCATAGAAAATTTAGCTTACAGCATATTTTACTATTTTTAATAATTTTTCGACGGTTTTCATCGTTTTTTAATAAGTTACTTGAAAAGTACTGGTAAGTTCATTTACAAATACAAATACAATAAAATTATAAAATCAATATGATATTCTAAATACACAGCTGTATCGCGGTCATGACTCACTCCCTGAAAATACTTTAATCTGCAGTATAGTGTAGCGTATTAACATTCATAACACATCTTAAGGTACACCCAAGATACACACACACACACACACACACACACACACACACACCGAGCGTAGGTCACACGGATAAAAACACTTGCATCTCCTACACACGGATACTGATCTCTAAAAATGAGATAATTAGCATCTGGAAACGATAATCGCACGACGTGTAGTTACAATCACAGCAGTTTGCTTATGAAAAACGTACCAATTACAACACTTGAAGGTGTTGAGACACATCCGGGATACAAGAGCATTATCATACACACAATCGAATTTACACACCAACACACACATATACCCTCATCGCGTTTAAGACCACCGGTCCATCTGAGACTACCCCCCTCCCCCACTGATTCATTCGTCCGTCGAGCTGCAGCGAGCAAGTCACGGCCAGTCTATATCATTTTTTTTGACTAATTCTACATCTCTTATATAAAGAACCATTATGTCCGTAATTCGTAGAATGAAACCCACTGACTTCGACGAATAATGAAATGGACTTTAAATAATATTTAATTACGACTGAACACACTCACCAACAGTATCCCACCTGAGGTACGAAGAATACACATGGTTCGAAAAAGTATCGTAGAGATCCCCGTAAATACATACCTACGTACATAGTATCGGCCGGCTGCACAGAACACTTGTGGACATCAAATAAACGCAACCAATGAAAACGTAGCACGTCGTCGAAACAACGACAATAACAATTTTATATTAAGTAGATTCATCCGAGTACGGACAAAGCATATTATTATTATACTGCGTAGTAATAATTATTGGCGATGAACACTCGTAGTGCATATTTAATCGTATTTATTGTTTTATTCTCGTCTTCAACCGTACCGCGACTAGACGGAAAGATAACTGACGGCGACTCGGAACTGCCACGAAATGAAGGTTCAACAAGTGGTGGCGATGCGAATGGATACGTGGAAAATGAGTTACGGGGTTTTTTCGAACAACTCAAGCAAAATTCTAATTTTCTTTCACGCAGGAAAGTGTTTATCCGAGACCAAGAGACTTCCGTAGAAGATTACGTTAAATCACGCACTTCGGACGGATCCACCGATTTGTGGTCTGTTAGAAGTGAATGTATGTCCGAATTACTAAATTTGATTATTATCGCCATATCCTGTGAGTTCAGCAAATACACGTATTATCACGTAAAACTCGTGGATAATTTGTTTTCGTTCTACACTGGCATATTGATAAAAACCAAAAGTAAATCGTACCAACGACATCAAGTAAACAATTGTTTAAAACGATTTCATTCGTTTATGTTCAACGAAATCAATTTTTTCGACCTTATTTCGAATATGGTATTAACGCTAGCGGGTTTAGCGAATTTAACGAAAAATTTAGCGTCCAAAAATTTAGACGCGATGAGAATTTTACTGTCGTGGTACACGTTTCTGGACGACGTCCGTAGACATAGCGGTGCTGTGAATTCACCTTCTAAACCTTTTGCGTTAAAAGCGTTACAGCTCGATTCTGTGTACATTACCAATATTCAAGTACAAAAGCGTTTAGGACGGTATATGGTTGAAAATTGCTGTCGACCTGACAAGTTTGACGATTTTAAAACCAAAGTAAACAATAACTTAGTCAAAATGAAGCACTTAATAGATTATAAACATCACTTCAATTTAACCGAAAATTTAAAGAAATTATTGTACACTGAATTTATTGGTATAAATGGACACGATAATTTTATAGTAAGTAGTGTATCCGTTAATTATTGGTGGTCATCAGTAAACGTTATCGAAAAAATATCATCTAAGACTATGAAAAATGAAAGTAAGGACGTAATGCTCGAAAATAATGCGAATTTAGACGAAATCAGACGTGCCAAACACGTTGAAACCATATTAGTACACGAAAAAAAATTACTGGATTCGATCAAAAAAATAATTATAGGTTACGTGGTGATGAAGTTAAAAACTATTGTTGAAGACGTGCCGGTTTGGAAAAAAAGTATGGAATGCAAAACGTTTTCGATGGAAATATTGCAAAAGTATATAATAAAGTTTGTCACTAGTGGTCAACCGACTTATTTGACCAACGAAATGGCAACGGTAAAAATCAAATTATGGTATATTTGCTCGTTGATGGAATCGTTTGAAGAAAACCGCGAAAGTATAGATCTCCACGTGGCCAAATTGGACGTAGAGAATTCGTCGACAATTGTCGACGCCGATTTCGAACAATTTTTGGAATTCTTGTCGAACACGGCAATATGCGCAAAGTTACATCCGGTCGTATCGAACACGTTTTGGGAACGAATGGACTACTACTATTCGGATAAGCCGTCGTCGTCGGAATACGTTGTCGATTATCAATATCTACACGCCGGCCGGTACGGCGTGATGATCTCGGATCACGAAGATTCGTTTTGCGATAAATTAGCCGATACGAATACACAATTGGATAAGGTGGAAAATCAAATAAACCAATGTTTAGAGATTAATTACGATACCGTTCCCCCAGAGGCAATTAATAATTGTTTAAAAGATTTCTGCACATTGTACAACGACATGAAATCCGGTGTGACGCGAGCTGTTGTCGATGGCTCTGCGATCGAAAAAGACGCTTTCTGGAACCCATTTCTACTGGCACTGACCTATAACGGTGAACGTATCGAGTCGTTTTGCAAAACGCGATCAATATCGTCGGACCATCGCGTGGAAATTCAACATTTCAGAACGTTCGCGTACACCATAAAGCTCGTGTTCGACGAACGTTACCATGTAAATTGCGATGTGCTGTCGATAACCGAGTTGACTGAAAGTAATAATTCGAGCACAGAACTGGAATTGGATAAAATTGGCCGGACAGTTGAATTTTCCGGGATTCTTGACTTTGCAGAGCGCCAAAAACGTTTTCAGTTTTTCACCGACATCACGCCGCGTCTATTACACAAATTCTCCGGAACAGAAATCAAACTGCATTGGGGTAGCACTGAAATGACACTGAAAGAAGTACACGAAACTTATACGAAACACACGTTTGACATTCAGGACGCTTACGATTATTACGGATTCGTCTTGAAATGGATCTCGACTTTGGTGTACTCGAGGCTGATGGACGTCTTCAACGCAATCCTACGTGACAATTATTACCGGCTCACTGTCGGCTATAAAACGAAATTGCAGTCATTCATAGAAATATTCAGGCAAATAGATTCGAATTTAAACCAGAATCGCATAAGTGACCTGTTCACCGTGCTTGTGGAAGTTATCATTTCGTTAAACGACAACACGGCCGAAGACAAGAAGAACAATATGTACACAACGTTTCTTCGATACGAGTTTGATTTTGTCGGTCTCGTTCCACATTCTTTGCCTTCGAAAACGAATGGAAGCGTTCCGGAATGTATTGAGCAACTTCACTTTGATGTTGAAAATCTATTTGTAATGCTCGTAATGCTCACTTAACGTCTGAAATCGTTCACGTTCAGTGCATAACTATTTATTTCATATTTTTTATTTATTTTTTTTTTATGAATCGCCTGCCGGCAGACTGTATAAATGGTATCTTTATATAATAAAACAGACTATAAGACATAAATAGTATATTAAAATGTATCAAAATTGTTCATTTAATATCTGACTAGTTATAATATAACTAAATATAAATATATTTTAAAAATTAATATCTGCAAATAAAAATAGTTTAAACAGATTTATACTTTGAATTAGTAAAATCAAATTAGACGCTCAACTGAAAGGAAGGGACTAAGCCTGTTTCAAAAAGTTATTCCTTGGTGTTTTAGAGTTTCAAAAATATATTTCCACTTGAAATTTTCATTTATCATCCAATTATATTAAGTATGTATCATAATTTATAATATTGTGGTTTTATTTGGTGACGCATCCTACATTACACTATTTTAGATTCTGAAAGAAGTGAAGAAGCTTATGATTTTACAATGATGTTTATTTTTTTTTCTCTTTTTGTAAACACTTTTTCGTATAGAAATACTTGTTCGAAAGTTTCGATCAGTATCTCTATAGAACCGAAATCACACCCAGATAGTACTTTAAACAGGTCATTTTTCCAATTTCTCAATACTTTTTCCGAAAACGGGGAAAAACTGTCGAAAAATTGACGAAAAACGGCAAAATATGCAATTACCGAAATTTCCGTAAAACTAAAAACTACTTTTTGACATAACTTCTAAAATAATGCAGCTAGAGACTTGAAATTTTCACCAACCAATAAAACTAGTCACGAAAACATGTCATAAAAATTTCAAAAAGATTTGATAAATTTTAAGTTAAGTACGGCATTTTGAAAATTTCGGAAATATCTCATTTTTTGTTAGTTTTTATGCAATAAAATTTTTGATTTTTGATATTAAGACTTGAAATTTTAATATGATCTCACTGACATAT
>JAIPRM010007661.1:0-16909 GCA_025469315.1 Stegophylla sp. TES_Ste_2020 | reverse complement strand
TGAAAAATATTATATCGTCATTACTCATTAATATTTTTCTTAAGTTAATCATTCAAGATTTTTGCGCCCCCCAGCATTAGGCGCCCAAGGCAAGCGCCTCTCTCGCCTCACCCTAGTTACGGCACTGGTAACTTCTAAAAGAAAGACGGATTCTAATTTAATTTGTTGAATATTTCCAATAATATAATTTAGTTTTTATAATAATATTACCCATACAAATAGCAAGAATATTTGTTTTTATTTTTGTTTGTTCAAATAATTAAATGATGTTGATGTGATATCGGTTTAAATGAAGTTTTAATAACTAAAAGTATTCTACAAATTTGTATTTACACCCCTCCACCACCACCATTAATAATTGCTAGCACCGGCTCTGTCACCACGACTCAGATTGTGACCTACGTTTACGTTGAAACCACCTGTTCCTGTTAACAAAATAAAAAGTGCATTTTTTCTATTTTATTTTTCTCTATTCTGTTAATTAAAATTTTGTGGCGAATTTAGTATATAAACAATTTTCACTTTAAACGTAAATATTGTGTTTTTTGTTTCACCTGCAAGTTCCATCATTTGTATTGTGACGCCGGCTACTCATCGAGTAGCCGCGTCAGCTTTTCGCAAGAACGATATTGATTTCCTAGTATGTTGTGTGGCGTATCCATTATAATAACGTGGTAGGTGTACATGCCATTAATAGAAAAGACACGTGCAATGAGTTATTCTAAGGATTTTAAGTACTGTTGTAAAATAATGCACGTTAGTTAACATCAAATACACAGCGTATAATATTAGATTTTATAATGTGTAATAGTACTTACATAACACGCATAGTCAATTATATAACATTTTCGACACGTGATACTATTTGTTTTGACACTAATTAGTTTGAAAGATGAATTTTAAATTTTTTCCAAAATTATTTTGGGGTATTTTGATTATGTTTACACAAATTACTTAATCCTTTTAAACATTCACGCTAACTATTGAACGGGAAAATCTATTTTATACCAAATTTATGACATTTTTTCACATTTTTTGAAATTCTGGGTACCGAATCTGTGAACGATAATTTCGCCCGATTTGATGGTATGCCTTAAAATAGCTCAGTTCTCAACTAAATTGAGCAAAATTAGAGTTCACAGATTTGGTACCTTGAAATTCAAAAAATATTAAAACTATCGTAACTTTGATTGTAAGCCACCAGAGACTTCTACGACCCCTCAAATTAAAAGTCTAAAAGTGTATTTTTAAAATACATAATTCGCAGAAAGCCATAATGCTCAATAAATTATATGCAGAAGCCTCACCAGCAGCACAATAGGCTCACTTAAGACGTAAAACATTTAATTTTCAGCTGTTCAAATAATATTTTAGAGGATCGTCCTTAAGAAATCTCTGGAAAGAGGTTGTTATGTAAGTATAGAATTATCGTCTACTATATTTTTGTGTCATTAAATGTAGTCAGGATGGAGTACTACTAATTTAAAAATGTGAAAAATCGTGATTTTCATGAAATTGGTAATTTTCAAATTGCTTTATCTTTTTAACTGTTAAATAGATTTTTAATTCAGAAGCTATAAAATGTTGAAAGATAATAAACAATCCTATCAAATAAGACCTGTTGAAAGTATTTTTGTTTAATGGCTCCATTGTAGAAACCATTTGAAAATCATCAAAATTTTTAAATTTCCGTTTTAATTTTTCTCTAAAAATAGACCCTGTAACTTGGATCTTTGAAATTTTTTATGAAAAGTAGGCATCAAAACAAACAAAACGAGAGGTACTGAATTAAAATCAGTTAAGATGGCTTCCATATATAGTAAGTTGCAAATAAGGATAAAAGGGTCTGTTTTAGGCATTTTTAGGGATCTTCCTCAGACCTTAGAGCCCTAAATAATCTGAAAAAATTTAGAAGTTACATTTTTGACCAATAAAATAAGATACTAAAATGTAACGGGAATCAGTGGACCCCTCCCACAAAAATGACTGGAAAGTAAAAATATTGCTGATACCTATACATAAATATATATATATATATATATGAATAAAATATTATTAATTATGAAAACCACATTTTATAATCATACTTGAACAAATATTATAATGAAGATAACAAAAATAGATTACATTAAGAAATATACGAATCAGTATCTTTCTTGTAGATCTTAATTTTTACTGAAGAAATTTGTATAATTTTAGTTTAAAATGATAATAGACTTATATAACGTTATAATTAGAAGCGTATTTAAAAGTTTACCGCTTGTAGGCCCGTAGAAAATTGCCGCCCTAATGTACTAAAATATAAATAAATACATAATATTGATGTAAGATAAGCAATAAAAACAAAATAAATTGTAGTTAAAATAAATACCTAACAAAATTTAATACCTTCGTACATAGGTAATAAATGTGTTATGAATATTTTGATCAATGCATTAACTAAATCGATGATATCAGAATTATTTATGAAATTTTTACTTGGCACTTATTTAAAATAATATTTTTAAATTTGCTGTAAAACCTAAACAGTATTTTTTTTCAGTATTTTCAACTTTTAATACGTTTCGTAGATGTTTGTGAAACAACCACAATATAATAAACAACCACTCTCTCATACTGTATATTTTGTAATATAGTATATAAATTAATTGCAGAGTCAGTAGTTATAATTTGAAATACGAGTATCATGCAGATATTGAAGTCTGTTTTTTTAAATATATTATGTAACTAATAGCCTATCTTCTATCATGGCAAAATAAATAGAAAATTTAAAACTACTAACATTTTTTTTTTTTATTTTATTTTTTTTTAAAAAGGTTTGAAAATTCCATAAATATAGCCATTTTGTTAAATTACGTATTAGTAATACGGAAAAAAAATTTTTAATTGAATGAAAATTGACTATACTTTAGGTACTTAATTTTACTTTATTTTTCTATAGTCTATAATTACCGTTGCTTTACTTTACTATACTTTAATTATCTTTGCATTTTATATTTTCAAAAAATACAGAAATTTGTAAAATTTTACGGTTTTTAAACTTTTTAATAGATAACAAAAATGTTTCAATGAGTAATAATATGCACACAAGCATAACGAATTAATATTTTATTTTATAATATTTTTATTTATTTTTATAAATGTTCAAAATGTCCATTAGGTCCAGCTATGCATAATTCAATTTTATAAGCCAATTTTTAAAGTAAAACAAACAGATCTTTAGTAATAACTCCCACTTTTTTTAAATAATCTATAACTGAATTATGCATAGCATATAGCATAGCAGTCTATTGTGGATATTTTGAACATTTATAAAAATAAATACAAATATTGCAAAAATAAAATAATGAGTTGTGCTCATTATTGCCTATTGGAACATTATTATCTATTAAAAAGTTTAAAGCCGTACAATTTTACAATTTGCTGTTTTATTTGAAAATATAGAATGCAAGGATAATTAAAGTATAGTAAAGTAAAGCAACAGTAATTATAGACTACAGAAAAGTAAAGTAAATTTAAGTACCTAAAGTATAGTAAAGTAAAGTAATGTAAAGTAAAGCAGAGATAAGTAAAAGTACAGAAAAGAAAGCCGGACATACTTCGAACTGCGCGTTTTCTTCGCTCCTCGGGTCAGATAGTCTTGGTGGGTGTGTTGAAAATGACGACTATTTTTATTGTTGTTTATATTATTAATTTCCTTCGTTCAGAGTCGTATTATTGAAAAAAATATTTATCGTTTCTTTAAAATGTTAAGCGCTTACCAAGAGTATTTAACCTGAGAAGCAAAGAACACCCGTGGTGCGAAGTAGTCCAGCTTTCTTTTCTATACTTTACTTACCTTTGCTTTACTTTACGATACTTTACTTCACTGTTTATTTTTCATTATTTTGTTTCATAATTATATACAAAACTCTTACCTTTTTTCTTCTTGTTACTTATAAATAGGGAACGGATTTAAATGCAAATCGCATTATTTTCTGAATGTCCGAAAACGTTACTTTCCAAGCTCAAAGTTAATTTCATACATTAAGAAATTAAAAAATCTAACTTTTATTTTGCATTTTTTAGCATTTTAAAGACTTTTTTAATTTTTAGAGCATATTTTGACATTTTTAGTACATCTTTATGTTTTTAAGTCATTTTTACTTAGAAATGGATAAAATCCCATAAAAATTTGGTTTAAATTCATTCTAAAAAATAAAATAAAATATTATTTAATTGTATAATATGTCGTTCAACTATTTTTATTATTTATTAAGTTTTTACAGGTCAGATTAATATGACGCCAGACGAAATTATTGCTGACACATTTAGACACTAGACGCTTAGGTAGGTATATACAATATACATCCATAAATGCAATTAGGTAAAGATAAGATAAGCTATTTATCTAAATCCTAATTCTTACGACACTACTGAGTTTGGTCATTATTTCATGACTCCATGAGTTTAGTACTGCGGGTAAGTAGCGTCGTTAACGTTTTCAAATGATTTTTGTTGTTTTTTTTTACGAAGATTCTTAATTTTGAAAAGGTAAAAGTATAACAAATGTATCTGTCTAGATTGTATACTAATATTTTGGAAATATTTTTTAGGGTAAAAAGAAGAGAAGATAAACATAATAATTTATATAATAAATTAATAAAATAAATGTTTCAAATAAAATATTTGGTATGAGTGCTTTAAATCATATTTTTTTAGGCATTTTTCTTGTTTTTTAGAGCATTTAAATTCGTTTCCTACTTATAAATACTTATTGTACACCACAATACCAATTAATTTCCATATATATATACCGTGTATTTTATAAATAACAAATCTCACGTCCCCTTTCGGATTGGGGGATGAACAGTGTTTTCATTGAACACTTCTAGTAACAATATGACTTGCGTTACGTGTTTACATTTTGTTTTTGATCCTAATTTTATGTATATATTTATATCGTGACGCTGGTGTGTGGGGGTATATTATTCACGTGCCATGTGCTTCGTGGGTTTCGCGTGTACGGTGACGGGGTGGTCTCAATGTGACCGATTTCGAGCGGCGCGACGACGAGGGGTGGTGGTGGCACGCTGCAACGCAGCCGTCCAAGCACACACCGCAATACATAATACGTACGCCGGTATCACGTGTCCGCCCGTTCACGTGGATACGTACGACCGTCGTCGCCTCGGTCGGCTATATAAGACCGGCCGCTTTCCGGTTCCTCGTTCCGTCGTGTGTCTGCGTTCACCGCCGAGCGATATTCCACAATAATTACCGACTTTATTACAGTGTTATTCTAGACATTTATTCGATATTCCACAACGACCGCGCCAGTGTGTTTTATCATAATATATTAATTCATCACCGCGCGTAAAACAATATCACATAAAAAATATAACAATAATAATAATATTATATTATTATATTGTCGTACCGATCGCGTTCGTTCGTGTTTCGCCCACCATCACTCTCCTCGATGCAGTGCTTTGACAACGACCAGGTCGTCCGACCGTCTCCTGCCACCGCGATGCACATCCAGGACTATTCGCACGTGTCCTGCAGCAGTATGACCATGTTTCAAGGAGGCGCCGGCGGCAGTGGCGGTGGCGGCGGCAGCGGCAGCGGTGCCAGCGTGGAGAACGACGGTAGCGACGACAATTCCAGCTGGTCCAAGGAGTACGCGTTGAGCTATGGCAGCGCGAACGTCTCGTCCAACAGCGGCGACGACGGATCGTCGTCCGGCAGTGGCGGAGAAGACAGGCGGTCGTCATCGTCATCGTCGTCTTCGTCGTCGTCGTCGTCATCGTCATCGTCATCGTCATCATCGTCGTCGTCTTCCGGAGACGGCAGCGATGACAGCGGATCGGCTAAGAACAGCAGCAGCAGCAGCAGCAGCAGTAGCAACAATAGCAACAATAGCAACAGCAACAAGACCCGTGACAACGGAGGCGGCAGGAGCAAGTGGTTGAAGTCGTTGTGGACCATGGTCGACCGGATGGACGGTGATCGCAACAACAAGGGCCGCCGCGGTGACGGCAAACGCTCGCCGCAGCCCGCCGCCGTCAAAAGCATACTGCGCCCGCCGACCACGTACAAGTTCGAGATCGGCATGTCCGGATACCCGTCCAAGGTGTCCGTTTATCCCAAGCGCATGTGAACTGCCCGCCGCCGACCCGTTCTGTCTTCGTCGTCGTACCCGCAGCTTTGGAACCCAGTCGGAAATCGCGACCGCCGCCGCCTCGCAACAGGCGGTCTTCGCACAACAACCACAACAACCGAGCCTATCGCACTCCTCTATCTGTCCTCTGTCAATCGGTATCACTCGAAAATATCGTGTCGTCACGACCGACCACGACGACCGTGTGTAGAAAGCGTCGTCGTACGTCACCGCAGCAGCGTTGTCATTAGGCAATTTAACGCGCCGCCGTTCGCAGACCGGAGTCGCGCGTCCAAACGTCGGTCGGGACCGAAATATACGTCATCGTTGTCAGTCTCCGGACACGGTACCGAGCCTATTATTAATTCAAAACGCGTGTAAACGACTTTTTTGAGTCATACCGATTTTTGTACCCAACATTTTACGATTATAATTTAACCCGTAGCTTCTGTAGTTCACGTAGATTCATATAAATGTATAAACACGTAGATGACGATTTATCAATGCGCCGCTACTGGTAAAATCGGTAACAATAAAACATAGCAAAATGAGGTTTTGAGATTAATTTAACTAAAATCGTGTACAAGAAAAAAAAAAGATAAAAGATATCTAACCTATATTTTTTAAATTAAATTTTAAAATATCAAATTTGTCAAAAATAATTTATAAATCACAAATTTAATAGGATTTTCAAACGGCAAAATCTTAAATTAAATCGAAAAAACGTTAAAACCCCAAAATTTGTTTACCCGAATATTTTATTTTTGTAATTACCGATTTTACCAGTAGCAAAACAGTATTTATATAGATATTTACTAGATATACACCTTCTTTAGGCGCTTGCTATTCCTATTATTATCCATAATACAATTACATTATACAGTGGAAACAGTTTTTGTTGACTCGGTAGTAAAATTTTTCGAAATATTGGTCGGCCGGTACTATAGCAATAATAATTGCTCGCTAGTGTTCGTATACTGATAATTACGAGTGTGAGTTTGGGAAAGTATCGGCAGGCACAAAAACGAACGATTTTTTCTCACCGCGCAAGCTGTTTCTACTGTATACTTGAATAACGTTGCAATTCAAATATTAGTATGAAATAAAAACTATATATTACGTCAATTATGTCGTAAAATGGTTTTTTTTTTTTTAATAATAATATTTCAATTGTAAATATTGAATAATTAGTAGCATGAAAGTAGATAGAAGTAGACGACATGTAGATGTATTTATGTATGTATGTAATAATTTATCCCGGTTTAGATGCATTTTGAATGCGATCATATTATATTTTAAATAGCCATTAGTTAAAAGAATTAATATTTAAATAACAAGAGATTTATAATTCTGAAATATGAAACATTGTTATTATTATCTATAGTTTGGGTGGTATTGTAATAATAACCATGTGAATCTCGATAAGTTTACACCTCATAATTTTAAATGTGTGATTTTTCATTATGAATAACAATATTTTTAATTAGTTGAAACGATTAGTGCTATATATACATACTATAATTATTAAGAGAGATTTATAATACTGAAATGTGAATTACTATTATAAAATCTTTACCCCGTAGTCACGATAACATTGTAACCGCCATTCAATACCTATACATTAGTTCTGAAATATTGTGTGCGTGTGATTTTAATCCAATATTGCATGTATTATTCCCAATTTATTTGCATTTTTATTTTATATACGATTTTT
The DNA here is from genome assembly GCA_025469315.1 of Stegophylla sp. TES_Ste_2020. Taxonomy (NCBI): domain Eukaryota; kingdom Metazoa; phylum Arthropoda; class Insecta; order Hemiptera; family Aphididae; genus Stegophylla; species Stegophylla sp. TES_Ste_2020. The sequence continues at coordinate 9,053 of JAIPRM010007661.1, read as the reverse complement.
AAATTTTATAAAATTATAGTCAAAACAAATTATATTTATACTTTGAAGATGTAAGAGAGATTTATAATACTGAAATATTAAATATTATTAAAACTTTTATCATGCTATACATATTCCCACCAAATTCTTATTTCCGAATATATACTATCGTAAATGTGTGTGTTTCCTAACATATTCTTTATTTAAATACATTTTTACGTTACCATTTATTTTACGTAGAATTAGTCAAAACACTTAAAACATAAGAGAGATTTATAATACTGAAATATGAAACATTATTATAAAGCCTTTACCCTATTATCTGTAGATCTGGCGCCATTCTTACTATTGTGTACCCCTCAATAAATAAGCGTGTGATTTTAATGTGTTTCTATGAATCAAAAAAATAATTATTGTGAAATCGGTGTTTATTCATTTGACAGACTATATAAGAATGTCTTTTTACATCCTTGTTATCTATTTCGATAATTTGATAAATATCAAATGAGGAATATTTATGAAAAATATTTTTATACCTACTGCAGTATACGAGTACAAAATAATCGATAAATCATGACATACGTAGAAAAGTACATCAAACATTTTACCTGATCAAGTAAAAATGGATAAAAATCTTCGAGTTCTACGAATTATTATCAAGCGAAGAATGAGAGTTTGGACGTCTCACAGACAGGACTGTACGATTGTGAAGGCTGTATTTTGAAATTTTACACCCCTGTGCATCAAATTTCAAAATAATTTATTTGTATAAAAATGTATAGTTTCTAATGGTAATATGAAGAATTATATAAAACCTAACACAAATTATGGAAACTCGAGAAATTTAATACCTATAAAACTAGAAAATATAATCTAAGACAATATGGATGTTCTCTATCTTTGATACAATTTTATTACTTATATTATGTTGTACAATAACATAATTATGATCATGGTTAAATTTAATGTACGAAAAATAGCCCTCCAAAAATAATATTAAATTTCAGGAAATATTCACCAATTCCATGAACATATTTTAAAATCAAACGAGTAACACTAATTTGATTAAATAATACAGTTTTCCAATTTTAATTTTACATTTTTAATCATACCAAGTAATTGACTTATAACTTAGGTTTAGACACTACTAATTAGTATTTACTAGCACTAATATAGTATCCACGTATCACAGATTAAATCAGACAAGATTGTGTATTATTAGAAAAAAAAATCAAAACAAAATTGTCAAAGTTGCTTCGTTGGTTATTGATAAGTTACCTAACCTACATGTTTGAATTTAAAATGTAATTTTTTAATGTTTCAATTTACATTCAAATTGAGATATTCATATCTCGACTCTCGTAATAATATTAATACTTGGAAAACACTAAAAGTACCTACTAAATAAATAGGCCTTAAATGTAAAGATAAATATTATGTATTTTTCAACTTTTTATAACTAATTGACTCATTAAACGTAAAAAGTAAATTGTAATTTATATATTAACAAATTATAACATAATATTTTCAAGAGAAATATTCCCAATAATATGTTGTTAACTCCAACTCCATATCTAAAATCAGTATTTTTAAGTATTCATAAATATTGTCAATACTGAATAATATATATATAATAATATATATATTATTCAGTATAATATAAATTATATATAATAATATATAATTTATTCAATACCAATTAGTAAGACTTTAGTACAAAGTAGTTATTCAACACTTAGAACGTATTAAGTATTATATGTAAAGAATTTGAGTAAATATACTATTATATGACTAAATAAACACCGAAGAAAAAGTAAAATTCAAACTTCAAAAGCCGGACATACTTCGCACGATGGGTGTACTTCGCACGACGGGTGGTATTCTCTTGACGGGCGTATTAAATTTTAAAGAAACGATAAATCATTTCTTCAGTAAAACAATTCTGAACGAAGGAAGTTAATAATAGAAAAAAAAAATGTTCGAAAAATGTCCAAAATTTTTTTTCACATTTTCAAAATTTTCTTGTGCCAAAATCTTTTTTATAGGATTTTTTATCTATGTTTAAATTTTCATAAAATTCTGATCAGAAAATGATGGTTTCCAAGTCGTTTTTGTCAAATTTTGGGTAGTTTTTTCCAAAAAAAAAAATGAAGAATTGAGAAATTCAAAAAATGACCTCTCTAAAGTACAATCTAGAGGTAAATCCGGTTTTAAAAAGTTATTGATCGAAACTTTTGAACAAGTATTTCTATACGAAAAGCTGTATACAGAAAAAAAAAATAAACATCATTGTAAAAACACTAGCTTCTTCACTTCGCTCAGAATCTAAAACAACGATAAGTTATTATTATTATTAGTTTAATAGTAAATTAATGATTTTTATACAAATTATTTTATATGTTTTTTTCTCTACGAAAAATTAAAAATGCATTTTAAAGTCATATGAAAAAAAATTACCCATATAATTATCTTTGCTCGTGATTTTCATAATACTCATATATTATAATATTGCTGTCTCATGCATTTGCGTTCGTTTTCCATAATTGATTGCAATTCATTTTTGTACCAAGTTAGGTAATTTCTTGGTTAATATTTTTTTTTTCGTTTAAAATTTAAATGCTATACATATATATTGTAACTATTCATGTGATTTATGTGATTTACTAAATTTACTTAGATTAAAGACATAGTTAAGATCAACAATTTGAGAAGATCGATTAAATGAGCTAGCATTGCTTTATATTCATAGAGAATTCACTATATAGATAGTATAGCAAATTAAAAAACGGCATTATATTTATATGTGTTATGTAAATCGAAATTATTATGTTACGGGGAGGAAGAAAAGGTTGCTCTATATTCGCCCCCTCCTTAAGCATCATTATAACCGCCACTGGAATGAGGAGAAAACAATAATATTTATGGTAATTTTACTTTTGACTTATTTACTTATTTTTTTCATGGTAACTTTCGTGAGAGTTGAAAAATTATTTTCCATACTAGCTGTTCCCGTACACTTAAATATCAGTCAGCCCATACAAACTGAATAAACTCTTTAGTTTTATTTTTTAAATCATCATGATTTGTTTTGGCGATAACTAAAGTAGGTACTCTACATCGGTCCGTTAAATTCCCATCAAAATGAGTTTATCGGTTTTGAAGATTAGCCCTTGCAAACAGAATAAACTGTTTAATTCGATTTATAAAAACGTTTCCTTAACACATTGTGTTACCATCCCACCAAATGCAATAATATTTCAGTTCACGATTTTACCGCATGCGTTCGGACGAAGAAAAAAACGATCCAAATAAAAAAAGCATCTAAACAGTGTAATTAATTATTGTTGTGAAAGGAAACAAAATTTATTTTGGGAGGGTGTATGAGAACGTGTGTGAACGACGTGATTAAGCGGCGGTTGCCTCAGACTGCGGCCTTATTACTACATTTGTATACCATTTAATTAATTAGCTTTAAAAAGCTGCTGCTCAAACACCACCTCACCCCACGAGCGGGGGGCGGATGGGGAGCTTGCAAGCACGTGGTCCGTGGGTAGCCTTATGGCTTGGTTTACGCCCTACCACACGAGGCACCATCCTGACCATTACGTGTCGTCGAGCAGTATATATACTTACTTGCAGCAGGTGGCAAAACGATTACGCGCGCGAGTGGTGCGCTACGTTGGCCGCCGGCCCGACGATCAGGAGGCCGTCGAGACCGTCGTCGGGCCCACCGGTCTCTCGACCCGACACCCGGCCCGTTTCAATCCGAGGCCGCAACCCCGGTGGCCCGTCGTTCGCGGTGGTGCCGCGCTCTGGCACCGCACCACCGGCTTGACGGGGTTGATCGTCGCGCGCCGCGTTTCGCTTCCGCTAGATTTCACCCTGGGTTCTGATTTTTATCCTCTTTCGAAACGGACCCCTAACGTCGACGGCACGGGTCCACGTAAAATCAGTGATGTTGTGGGTGGACAGTCATCCCAGCCCCGTTCTAAGCATGAATCTAGCACCCGGTGCTCTATTCCACACTCGATTTCAGCACTATTATTAAACGTAAAACAATAATATTATAATAATAGTTTATCGTACAATCAGCCTATGCATAATTATTACTTAAACATAAATATAAAAAAGTAAAGTCAAGTAAAGTGAAGTAAAGTAAAGAATACAAACAAGAGAGCCGGACATACCTACTTCGCACCACGGATATTCTTCGGTCGTCGAGCCAGACACTCATGGTGGGTGTGTAGAATTTTAAAGAAACGAAAAATCATTTCTTCAATAAGACGATTCTGAACGAAGGGAGTTAATAATATAAATAATAATGATAGTCGTTATTTTAAACACACCTACCAAGAGTATATGACCCGAAGAGCGAAAAACATCCGTGGCACGAAGTAGGTATGTCCGGCTCTCTTGTCTATACTTTACTTTACATTGCATTTAACTTTACTTCACTTTACTTAGCTTTATTTTTTCTTACCTAATAAATAAAGAAAAGAAAAAAAGCCGGACATATTTCGCCAGATACTGTACTTACCTCAAAATTGATCAAATGTTTTTAAATTTTTTATGATGTATGCACATGACAATTTTTAGTAGTAAATTCATTTTTCTATAAATACAATAAATTATGCAACAATAAAGTACTTAAATATTTTTTCAACCTACCACAGATACCTTTTATGCATTCAGATATTGCTTGGAACAATAAAACAAGTGGTACGCTACGAAAACAACACGATTATACGGGTTCCTTGGTTCCTTATCACATTTTCACCTCGAGAGTTATATAATTAACAGACATGTTTTAATATACGTATAATTTCAATCTAATTTAATCTAAATCATGTCTGATTAAGATTTTTTTTTTTCAATATTTCCAGTTTATGTTCTCACCGTAATTTTGAGAAAACATAACGTACTCTATAGTAGATTGTTAAAAGTTAGACATTAAAAACTTTTATTATAACCAGGGATTTTCGTATCAACCTAACATTAAATTCAAAAAATATTAAATATAAAAATTGTCCTAGAAATTAGTAATAAATAGTATATATTTTTTCATTCTATGATGAAGAATCATATATCTAACACTCTTTGTAAATTATAATTTTAGATATAAAGAAATTAGTAGATAAGCACTTTGACCTGTCAACCTATGAATTATAGCAAATTGAGACTTTAGGTGTTATAGTAGTATTCATGTTTCTTGTAAACATAATAATATGTAATCAAAAGGAAATTATAACAGAATTTCATAAATTAAAACATATTTATTCAAATTACATCGGCTTGTTTATTAATGTTATACCAAGTCAGTAAAATTAATCACAAAATAGTGCATTAAGTTTACACAAAATCCAAGTCAAATTTAGATATGTACATTATTATATTAGCATGTCGTTGAATGACTAATAACAAATATAGACGTTGATTTCGGTGAAATGATATCTTTTTCCCAGAAGTCTTTACATTTTGAATAAAGAACACTAAAAAGTAAAGCATTTGTCTTAGTTAAAAATATTAATTTTAAATGAAAAATAACTCACATAAACACATATAATATAGGTAATGTCAATATCACATAAAAAAGAGTCATCAAACATAAATGAACCAATTTGTTATAATAAATGTCATCACGTGTGGATTTGTTTGCCAAAACTATACCAAATGTTAACAAAGAGTTCATACTGGTTTGTATGGAGTTTAATCGACCTGGTAAAATAATAATAACATCAACAGTATAATTTTAAAATAATAATAAATGTATAATTCATACCAAGTTCTTCGATCTCTACCATCTTTGACGTTAACGACGTAACAACAGTGATTGCAGTTCCATGGCAAAAGTTAATAATCATAACTATAATAAATAAAAAAAAAATACTTTTATACAAGTACAATTTATCGATATGTGCACAGTAATAATTCTTAATAAATATTTACTCATAAAAAATTGCCAAAATTGATTAACAATAACTACATAGCACACAGCAGCAACAATATAAAAACCACAAATGAAAATACCAATAAGTAAATCCATCGCTTTCGTCTTGTGACTAAACACAAATCCAGGAAACAAAGTACCTGTATTTAAATTATTGTAATTAAATAGTAATAAATATACATATATATATATATATATATGTATATACATAAATTAAAGCACAAATTTAACTTGAGTAAATGAGTAATTTGTACATGATAATAAGTATCATTTTAATTGTTGCTGCAAGATTTATAATATTGCATTTTTTATTTTTAAACGTTATAAGAGTGCATTATATTTACGAATAGGAAAAACTAGCATTTAAGCAAAAACTCACGTTTAACTTACAAATTCTTGTTCAGAATAGCAAAATATTTTAGATATTGTTACGAATTTATTATATTTTGTAATCTGTATACATTTTAAAATTTTGTACAAGTAAATTTCAAAAATGTATTTGATAATCTTAAGTTTTTAAAATTATTGAAATAATTTAAAGCAGGTAGAAACAATAACACGATCATTGCTTTCCATGATCAGAAAAAATATTTTATATTTATTTACTAAAATTAAAAACAGTATACAATTCCATAAATTCAAGTACAAGATACAAATTGTCTTTTGTGAGGAAAAGTATTAATGACAGCTTTCATAAAGAAAACATTAAACTTATAGAAAATACAATGAAAATAAAAAGGAATACTTAAATAAAAAAATTATTACCAAATCAAAATTAGTTAAGACAAGATGAAAATATAATTATAGAATATATAAACCAAAAGCAAGGAAACAAAATAAAAGGATGTGAGAAGTGATATGAAATGGAATACGATTCGTGTAAACTCTTCAATAAAGACATATTGCAGGGATACCATATGGCCATATGGGGTATTTCAGAGCAGGGACGCCCGTAAAAAATTATTTCAGTAGGTTCAAAAATAATTTATCTTAATATAAGCCATGGGGTGCAAAGCTCCCCAAAACCCCTATAATAAACCTATTTTGCAGAAAAAAAATTATTTATGATATTAACTATAGTTATACAATAAAATATATTTATGCAAAAAAAACTTTCCTTAATGTATTTTAATAGGAGAAATTATAATTAAATAATTACCTATATGATATTAAAAGGTATATTGAATGAAAACTAAAAATTTTTAATTTTTTCTTAACTTCAATATTGTGCATAGTAAACAGCTGTTATTATTCTAGTAGAGAGTTATTCCTTCATATTATTTTGTGTATTATCCCATAAATTGGTTAGTTACGGGAGTAATTAGTGTTTCCACGAGAAGACGTAAAAAAGGATGCCATTGAGATTAAAACTAAAAGCAGATATGGAGTTTTTATATAAATTTGACCAAATAACTCGAGATAGTCGATACAAAATTTAAGAAACTTCCAGTGGAAACACAGAACACTTGATTAGCAATAACACACCTATAAACTGTATAATATGTTGATTTATTAAAGGTGATTGAGGGGTTATGCCTTTTCCAACTCCACTCAAAGCCCCCTTCCCCCAGTTTTGTTTATAAATTTTATAATGTTAAAACCCTTAAACGAGCTAATTCACACAAATACATATGTTAGTCCATCTTCCAAATTATTTACCCTAATAATTGCTTCAATGACTGTAGCCTTATTGAATTATAGCTTCTTCAATGTATATTCATAATCATGAAGTCTAAGATCCATTTTTAGCACCTTAGCATTTTATTTATGTATTTATTTTATTCTTTCCACACAAATAAATAAAATAAACACCTTAGCTGGGAAACTAAAATATTTACGTTATACACTTTTAATCGAACTTCTATGAATTGCACTAGGTAAATCTCAACTCTCAAATAACAATGACATGCTCTAAATTTTACCAAATAAGTACATAATATAAAGCTTCTCAGCTTTTCATTAGAGCCATCAAACTCAATTTACTGCAAAACACACATTGGGGGATATCCAGTAGATGTTTTTTAAAACTTTATTTTTACATTGCTTTATAAAATTGCAAGGACGCCATTTGAATAGTAAAATTTAGAGTGCTGAAGCCCCCACCCAATTTTTCACATAATCTTATGATTATTGTTACCTAGCTGTAGACTTCTAATATCCATTTAAAGATTAGATATTTAGTAATGGCTTTAATATGCTTTGTACTGTATATTTTTGCTTTATTACTCATAATTTATAAGTAGAATATATGTTATAATATACACTAATTTTTAAACCATAAGTTACACTTTTAATTTAAAAATAAAATTGCATCTTATACTTCATTAATTATAACATGATCCAACACTCTTTTTACGTTTTACAAACATTTATTAATGAGGCACTTCATTTTTATCAATTTGATTGGATATAAAGCTGTAAATATGTTTATAATGTTTATATAATATGTTTATGCACAATTATTGGTAGGTATGTTTTGTTTTCTTTTGAAAACATGAATTATCATATTATCTTTATAATTATAATAATATAATAATGTATAATAATAATAATATAATAATAACAATATTGACAACACAACACAAGATACAAATACCTAATAACAGTCACAATGATTAACAACACACAATAAAACACAATTAATACCTACCTAAAAATAATGACATCATTTTGAAAATATTAAAATAAACATATCTGTCATCATACCACCTAAGTGAATGTTTTATGTATCGTAATATGTAAGAATATTCACCTGAAATTTTAATATTTCGGTGTTAACACAATAAATAAGTAGCAGAGTTTGGGTACATACGAATGAAATATGACATCCATAAAATAATTAATTTAGCTTCACACATTATATAATCTAAACCAGCAGTTCCCAAAGTGTGTTCGGCGGAACCTAAGGACTAGACCAGGGATTCTCAAACTGTGGTACGCGTACCCCTTGGGGGTACTCGAAATTTTTTAATGGGTACGAGTCTGGCCAACAAATCTTTAAATTAAAATAGAGGAAAAACCTCTAAAATCTAAGGTAACATTTGCGAATTTCAGGTTTAAAACGATACCATAATATCTAGTCGTTTCATTCGTCATTAATTAAGCACCGCTACCGTTATACCAAGTA
>JAIPRM010007660.1:0-16910 GCA_025469315.1 Stegophylla sp. TES_Ste_2020 | reverse complement strand
AATCTAAAAATCTTGTGGATATCATTAAATAAATTATAATCTTAAAATGAATTTACAAGTATTTTTTTTTTTTTTTTTTGAAAGTAAAGTATACAATATACATGAATAAAGAATTTGAAGAAATTTTAAAAAATATCAATTTAGTTTAATTATGTTATTTTATGTTTTTCAAAATAATATTTTTATGTGTATAAATTCAATCTACAATAGGTAGTTTAAAAATTATACTTTTTCACGATTCAAAAACATAATATATATATATATATATTATATGTAATAAGTACTTATTTATTTAAAAATATAATGAAAAATATTTTTGTCCTGTATTTTATTTTCTTAAATATAGTCACTCTATGCTATTACTATGACTATGACTATGACATCCGAATTGCATGTTAAAAAAAAAAGAATGAGGAAACGAAAAAAAGAGAATGCTTATCGATAACTGAAAGTGTGCTTGATTTTTTCAAGACAGAGCCGAATTGCTCGTGTATATTTTTCGTATAGTATATAAGTGTAAGTTAGTTAACTGGGTATTTGGTAAACTCGCTACGCTCATCGACGCCTCCACTTCACTTCAGAAATCAAAAATATCCCTAAGCTTGCTGTGAAATGTGGGAATATTTTGGCTTTATATCATATAAAAATATCATTCAGAATCTAAAAATCGAATATTCTATAATCGATACCCAATAGTGTTCTGATTTTAATTTAGGTGCAAATTACATTTCATAAATTTTGGTTCTAGAGTACATTTTTGGCCACTTGTTAATTTTGGTGCGAATTACAAATCGTATTTTCTACTACCCTCCATAGAGCAAAATGTATGTCTATTTTTTGGTGCAAATTACGAACTCCCGTTAGTCAATGTAATCATTAGAGCTGTGAATTTAATGCACTAAAAGATCTTGAATAATGCATTGAAAATTTAAAAAAAATGCAATGAAATATGCACTTAAAATGCAAAAAATGCAATATAAAATGCCAAAAATTATAGTATAAAATGCACTTAAAATGGTTTTTAATTTAGTTTTTATATTTATATTGATATTATAGGATATTATGTACATTACTATATTAGTAGATGAAATTTTACATGCATAAAAATATGTTTATTTCATAAATAAAAATAAAATTGTTGATTGAATTTGAATTTTGTATAATACTATTCACCTGAAATATTTTTTAAATATTTTTAAATTTTTTTAAATTTTACGTTTATACAACCTTTGTAAAACAAAAAAAGGTTTTCAAAAGATGTTATTTGACAGAATTTAATTAAAAATACCGGAAAATGAACTAAAAAAGGAAAATATGACTTGGAAATGCAAAAAATGACCTAAAAAATTAAAAACGTCAAAAAATGCAAAAAAAATTAAAAATAAAAGTTTTATACATGAATTTGTCGTTAGATAATTTAAAATATGAACTTGCAAAGCTATATTTGTCAATCACCAACAAAACTTTCCCACAAATTCACAGCCCTAGTGATCATATATCTCAATTGATTAAATTGCCTGATTGGCATGTTGTATAATATCTGTTGATATTGGAAAATTATTAAGACACTGACCGTTGAAACAGAGTACAGACATTGGATTATTGTAGTATTTTATATTACACGCTCTGGAGTACATTTTTAACAACAACAACAAAAAAAAAAAAACCAAGAACGTGATTTTTAAACCGCTATATTAAAATTTATAGTTTTTGTGAAAATCTTTGAAATTTACACTTTTACATTTTCCAGAATATTTTGACAATAATAATTACACGCAATAATTTGGCAATTGATAAATACGTAGATTCAAACGTTTTATATATTTTTTAAAACTGTGTACTTAACAAAATACTATTTAGTATTTAATATGATAATATATATTGGTAAATTTGATTTGAAGTGGAAAGAAAAAAAGCAATTAGTTCTATGTAAATTAACATGAACATTTAGTTATATTTTACATTTTAAGTTTAAAAAAACATTACTAGGTCTCTATCAAAATTTAAATATAGATTGACAATAATATGAGTAATATTATGGTGAAAGAAAATTTTTGGTAGGTATTCAATTATTATATTTTTCTATTTTTTTTTTCAAACACACCTTTTTGCTCATCAAACATTGTTTTATCTTGTTATCAGTTAATAGTGGTGTATAAAAATGGCTAAGCACAAAATATTTTTTTTTTTGTTATGTTAATACATTTTACATATTTTTAGTGAAATTGTATAATATAAACTAAAACTCCGTTTAAAAAAGGCCATTTTTCGAAATTCTCAATAGCTTTCTCAAAATTTTTGAAAACTATCAAAATTTTGGAAAAAAGACTCGGGAAAAACTTTTTTAATAGTTAAATAATATTTTGGTGTAAGAAAATTTTAAAATTGTAAAAAATACATTTTATTTTTAGGAAAATTGTATTATTTTCCTTTTCTTTATTTATTGGATAAAAAATAAGTAAAGTAAAGCAAAGATAAGTACTTTGGTATATTTTTGTATAATTTTTTTTTTTTTTTTTTTTTGTATAGGAAGAATTTTAGTTTAATGTTTACATAAACGTAATAAGTAGAGCTAGGATTTTGTAGCAAAATAAATCTATAAAAAAATATTTTAAGTATTCAAAAAAAGCATAAATTTTAATAAGTTTAGTATTACAAAAAAAAAGGTAGACGTACATTGCACTATAGGTATTCTTGTCTCCTCGGGTGGAAATCGCATTTCGAGTGCGTTAAATTTTGAATAAACGATAAATCGTTTTTCAATATGTCAAAAAATTCTGAACTGAGATTCAGTTTATTAAAGTTTTTTTGTTATAAGAAAAAATAAGCTATTTTACTCTGCCAGTTTTATTCCATTATTAACAAAAGGAAAATAATTTTCACATAGGTAATAAAAAAAAAAAGTGAATAACAAAATATTTTTCATATTATTGTTTATCTGTTTCAATTTTCATTAAGTTTAGATAAAAAAAATAGTTTTAAAGGTGGTTTTGTCAAATTTTGGGTAGTTTTCTCCATAATTTGAAAAAGAACTATTGGGAAATTCGAATAATGATCCCTTTAAAGTACCATCTAGAGCCAAATTCTATCCTAAAATGTTATTTTCACTTTTCCATAAATTATAAATGATTCAGTAAACCAAAAATGTATGTATACATTTTTATATAGGTATTTCAGGCAATAATAATAATATAGTAGAAAAATAATATACTACTTAGAAATATATGAATTTTTTATTAAAATTGTATAAAAATAGAAAAAAAGGACCTAAACGGAGAAAAAGCAAAAAAAGGCACATTTAGCTGAAGAAAGCAAAAAAAAAAAAGAAAGAAAAGAGAAGTTAAAACAAGTTCACTTCATTGAAATCAGAACGATTTGAATCGTATTTATCTATAAGAATTATTTCTCTATCACACTCCCTTAAAAAAGTAGCATTTGCTACGAAATCCGAGCCCTACAAATTGTAGTGAAAATTATAAATTGCGAGTGAAGCGTGGAGCTAGTGGCTTTTGGTATAAAAATTAAGGGTGATTTCGTAAAAATTTAGTCCCCCTTTCCCTCAGTAATTACACGAAATTTACTGATCGTTCAGTTTTTTAAAATTTACATTTACCTCTTTCCTGAAAAATATTGTAAAGAAGTCTTTGCGTATAAGTCATATATTATAAAATATTAAACTTTTATTATTTGAATAAGTAAATGCTTACACGACTGAAAAGAAGCAATCGCACACACAAACGATAAAATTGCTGCTGCTGATTTCATTTTAAACTCTTGTCTTATTTTCAAATCGATCGAAAATTGCATAAAAACTGCAAGACTAATGTAGTCACCGTGAGCGCCAGTCGAACGTGACAATTTTATTAGACAGTTATCTATTTGCGAATGACATTATATTCTGTTTTACTCCGTCCAAGAAAAATAATTTCGTTGGAGTGGGCAATGTTGTACGTTGTGTAACGATATTATATTATTATTGTGACGTTTTATAGTACAACATTGTCTTTTCGGGTGTAAATACAATATCCGATAAGACAATAATACTATCGGCCTCACATAAACCTTAAAATGTAAACACGTGCATGATATATTATCAGTAGGGCCCGGAACTTAATGCATTTGCATCTTTTTTTTCTTTTGCTCTCACATGTTGCTCGTCTCTACAGAAATTTGATTCATGAAACACTGAATCTAATTGTACAATTTTTAATCAGCATTTTTTGCATTTTTTTGAGAATTTTTCGATTCACAGTCATTTTATTATTATTTTTGGTGCATTTTTTTCATTCTTCTACTTTTTGTACATTTATTTGCACATATATTTAACTGAAATAAAACGTAAATATTTTTTCTTAAATATAATTATTAGGTATAGATTTTTTTTCTTTTCTAAAGTTTTTTTTTTTTTTCGAGTGTATAAAATATAAAATATTAATGTTTAAATAATGTCATTTTTACAGTAGTAGTACAACAATTTCGACAAAAGAAGAAATTTTTATTAATATTTTTTTTTTAGTGTAAAATAAACAATATATTTTTTAATGTCACTTTTTTATGTCATTTTTTAACATTTTAATGTCATTTTATGAATTTTTTTTTAGTGCATTTTTTACATATTTTATAGGTCATCAAGTTTCGGGTCCTAATTATCAGTTTCAACCCTTAAAAACGACGAATAACAAAATATGTTATAAAATTATACCCAAAAATAAATGTGTTATTGGTTGTAGTCATTTGAGTGGTAATTAAATATTTAAACGTTTGTAAAAAAAATATTAATAGTCCTAACTTGTAAGGCAATTTGACGTCCACACGAGGAATTTTTCGATCAAAAACGTGAAATTATTATTGATCGTAATTTTGTCTGAAAATTGAAAATCACCAGTTTCATATATGAAATACATTCTAAATTTAAACGAATCTCAAAAATAATCGATTAACAACTTTTGAGATTTTTCTGAGCCGTTAGACATATTTACATGAGTGAGATTTTATTTTATTTTCTACTCAAAATATCAAGAATTAAATTTTTATTTTAAAAATTTACAAAATAAGAAATATTTCTAAAAATTTTTTTATGATTACATCTTATGTTTAAATTTGTCATGTGTGTATTACAAGTTATACTACCTATTGTTTTTACTAAGTGAAAACTAAAATCGATTTCATCATAAAAATTTTGTTTACAGCATTTTTTATACAAATGTTCGGTAGTTCTTTCTTCTTACAGGAAAAATTCTAAAATATTTTTAAAATTGATGCTTTAAAGTACAATTTTGAGTAAAATTCTCTATCATAAACTTGTATGACACTTACTGTCTGAAAGTCTGAACGCATTTTGGAGGAGAAATTGGGTTTTTATAAAAAAAATAATAATAAAATTATTGCAAATCTGCATTCATATTCTATTAGATTCTGAACGAAGTGAATTTTAATTTTATGATTTTACAATGATGGTTATTTATTTTTTTCTCTTTCTCTTAACACTTTTTCGTATAGAAATATTTGTCCAAAAGTTACAATCAGTACCTCTATAGATCCCGGAATCACACACAGATAATAATTTAAAAAGGTAATTTTTCCAATTTCTCAATACTTTTACTAAAAACGTGGAAAATCTGTCGAAAAATTGGTAAAAAACGGCAAAATATGCAATTACCGAAATTTCCGTAAAATTGAAAATTGCTTTTTAACATAACTTCTAAAATAATTTAGCTAGACACTTGAAACTTCCATCAACTACTAAAAATGATCACGAAAACATTTCATAAAAATTTCAAAACAATTTGATCAATTTTGAGTTAAGTACAGCATTTTGAAAATTTTGAAAACTTCTCATTTTTGTTAGTTTTTATGTAATAAAATTTTTAATTTTTGATATTAAGACTTGAAAATTGAATACGATTTTACTCATATATATGTATAATTAACCTGAAAAAATCTAGAAAATCGTAAGTCAACTTTTTTCTCTATACTCATTTGAAGTAACAATTTCGACGAAATTCGTTAGTTTTACCTAAATAAAATCACTTAAACGTAATGTGTATATATGAAAATCCATTTTCGTTTTTCTTAAATGTTGTATGTAACGAAATAATTTATAGTTTAACATTTAAGTTTAATTCTTTAAAACTGATAATTATTATTGTGTATTAGTTGAAGTTTCGTTCAGAATCATTTTATTAAAGAAATGATTTATCGTTTCTTTAAAATGCAATACACCCGTCAAGAGTATCCCACCCGACGTGCGAAGAACACCCCGATGAGTGAAGTACACATTTTTTTAACATTAATTTCGTTACAAAATAGGCGGATTCAAAAAATCAAATTCCATTTTTCTCCTCTGTAAATTTTCCTCAAAAAAAATAAATAAATATATTTTTCCTCCACGAATAAAATACTTTTTCACTCCACTTTTCATATTCCTCCAAATTTGTTATTTTTAAAAATTATAGGTAAGTTTTCGTGGTCCAGAAATATCAAAAGATTATTGAGCAAATAATTAACGTAAAGCAACCGATAAAACAATTTGATCAATTAAAAAAAAAAAAAATTACTAAGTAATAACTAAAACTTTTTACACATCAAAAATAACATTCGTCTATTTCATTTTAACATATTATATGTATTTGTTGAAAAATGAATATAATTATTTTATTTTGTAGCTGTAGATTATTTTTTCGAAAATGGATAATCGAGAAATTCATATAATATAGTCAGTGGACAAATATGGAAACCGAGGAAAAAGAATTTGATCTTAGGAGGGAAATGCATACTAACATTAAAATAATACACCAGGAAATAACTGTAGGAAAGTTGCTTCAAAATAATTAATGTAATAAAATTAATATTTTATCGTAAACAAGTTAACTACGCAATAATTGGTTGTAGCCTAATCATCTAAATTTTATGACTTCGCCAAATAAACCCGATTACGCTTTAGAATTCAGGCGATGAATGTGTATAATCAACGTACGAGTAATGGACATTATTAGATTGTTCGATCCGAAAAATGATTCAAAACACTGTTCTACGTAGAATAGAACTGTATGTAACAGAAATACCTATTTATTTATCACAGCTGCATAATATCACACAGGTATGCTTGAATAATTATCTGCCTGTAAAATGTGTACGTATTTTTTTTTTTTTAAATATTTCCATTAAACTATTATTCAAATAATTGATTGCGCTAGCACGCGTCAATATCTGCATTATCGGGGGAATTCCAATGTTTTTTCACAAAATTGTACACCTAGCAGAAATCACAGACTGACGACCAGCATTTTTACATTTATTTCCGTGACTGGAAGACCGGTTAAAACCAGGGACTGGGACCGAACCGAACAGAACCGGTTCTGGAACCAAAAAACCTCTTGAAATATTGGGAGTCGAAACCGAAATTTTACATTTTCGAATAATTGTAACTGAATTTATTTTAAAATGAAAAATATTGGACAAAAACTATTAATTTCATTTTTATTCTTAAAATTATAAAATATAAATAAATTTTTTCAAAATTGTTTCCTTGAAATCGTTATTTCTATTCTTACTTTTTACAATTACATTTTATAATAATTTCAAGAACAGGTTCTGGGACACAAAATTCCTTAAAAAATTGAGAACCGGAACAGGAACCTGAAAAAAAAAATTGAGAACCAGGTTTGGAACCAGAATCTTTTAGAAAAAAATACGAGAACCGAAATCTTAACGACTCGGAAACCATCATTTTTTGATTCGAACTATATGAAAATTTAAACATAGAAAGAAAATCAAATAAGAAAGATTTTGACACAAGAAAATTTTGAAAATGTGAAAAAAAAATTTTGGACATTTTTCTAACATTATTTTTTCTCATTTATTTTTTATGTTATTAACTTCCCTCGTTCAGAATCGTTTTATTGAAGAAATGATCGTTTCTTTAAAATTCAACACACCCTTCAAGAGAATCCCACCCGTCGTGCAATAAACACCCATCGTGCGAAGTATGTCTGGCTTTTTTTTTTAACTTGGATGGCAAAAATAAAATATATAATAAATCAATTTGTGCGAAATTGTCGAACTCAATTGAAATTAAATATTTGATATGATTATACATTTGTACGCAAAAATACCTTAATAATTGTTGTTAAGATAATGAATTTCATCAAGATTTAAATTTTAAACGCTTATAAAAAAAATTTAACAAATGATAATTGAATATTTCACCACGGTCAGTTTTTCCTTGTAAAAATAACTGACATCTGCCAAAAAAATTTTTTTTTAATTTAAAACACGACTATAGATGACTTCATTTTAATTTTGAGTTATGAGATGGAAAAATTCTTGGTATCGGACAAATTTTCAAAATAATCCCCAGCCATAAGACATATTCATGGCGAAAAATAACTGAAAAATGCATCAGTTATTAATTATTAATAAAAAATATGACTAATGGCACAGAAAAAAAAAAAAAATGTTAGATGAAATGCTTGCTGAACTGTGCTAAATTCATAATATCACAACTTTATGATGACTGAAATTTTTAATTTCTTTTATGGAGCAAGGATTTTCAATGAGATTATGTTTTTGCAAGCATACTGTATGTTTATAGTATGCTATAAACATATTTCAATGTCTGTTGAAGTCTACAACTTGTAGGCATATCAATCATTTTGTTATTTTAATGACTTAAACAATTAGTGTAATATTATAATGTTTTACCATATTTATATACTTATAGTTTATAGTAATTTAAAATTAAGATATTGAAAACAATAATTTCGTTTGTAAAGAATTACAAAGTTCAATTTTTTTTTCCGAATTATCATTAAAAATAAGAGTGTGCTAAATATATAAATAAATAAATCATAAATTACTAATTTATGTATAAATATTAACAAATCGTTTTATTACACAATAATGAAATAATGTATGTATTTTTCAGTGTCAGAAAAAAATTCTTCTTTATTTCTTAGACTTTTTCAAGGTGGTAAGTACCTATAACACTATATAATATATATCTGTTATTTATTATTGGTGTATTCTTATGTGTCTACAATGTGTACACAGTAAATAGTTGAATACAAAATTATATAACATAGAAATGGAGATTTATTAGGGGTAAATGATATATTCATAGGATTAGGGAACGTTATCGCAAAGAGTGTGTGTTTTGTGATTTCAATACACTTGCTATATAACGCATACTTACCTAATTATTATGAATAGCATTATCTGCCCGTTATAGTATCTACAACCATTAGCGCAATTTGGACAAAATATTTGGGGGGCTAAAATGATTATTTACTGATTTAGCCCTCGCAAAGTACATTAACCTAAATCAATTAAAAAAAAAAAATGGGGGGCTATGAATGGTTTTGAGGGGGCTTAGCCCCTAATCTCCCACCTATAGTTGCGCCTATGCCTACTAACCTACGCATTCTCGAGAGCAAAACTCTGCGATCCTCTCACATTATAATGCAGTTAAATGTAACAACCTAAATAATTTTATTGCGGAAGTACCTGATTTATTATATCCATTTAAGTTGGATGATTATTACTGCCTGTATCGCTAAATTATTTCAATTCAATTAAAAAACATGACGTTATTAATAAAATATTTAATCAACATACAACAATAAATATTATAGACCAAAAAATATAAGTCAGCGCATTTTTTGACTAATATATCTATACGAAAAAGTGTTCACAGAAAAAAAATAAATATCATTGTAAAAAAAAAAATACTAGCTTCTTCATTTCGTTCAGAATCTAAAAAATTCTCGTATTTTTTTTTCCTTTTCTCAGTTAATAGGGAAATATAAAATTGGCTGAGTAAAAAATATATATTTTTTTTTAATAATAACATCCTTTATAATTCATAAGAAAAATTGTCTGTAATTATAATCTTAATTTTGTTTTTAGAAATTTTAGATTCCATTAAATATTATTATCCAGGATATGCTGAGAGTAAGTATTAAATCATTGTACTCTAACCCAAACTATCAATTACATATAGGTCCTGAAATGTTATATATTAAAACATTTATAATGTGCATGAACATTTAGGCTCAAAAATATGAAAAACATGTAATGTTTTTCATTGCTGTTAATATTAAATCAAAACAAATTTAAAATGCTGCCAATTTGTCGCCGCCGAGTATACTTTTTTATTTTTTTATTTTTATTGCGACGTTAAAAAAAATGTAACTAAAATTTACTGTTCTTTAACAGTTAAAAAGTTTATTTTTTTTTTTATTATTTCAAATTTTGCATCTACTTAACAAGCACTTTCTAACAAGCTATCAGGTTATCTTGCAGTTTAAAAGAATGGTTAAAAATAGAGATTTTCGGGCTAAACACACTAACGTTTTTCTGGATTAAAAATATTATACTACTTGGGCACATGA
This sequence comes from Stegophylla sp. TES_Ste_2020, assembly GCA_025469315.1. Classification (NCBI taxonomy): domain Eukaryota; kingdom Metazoa; phylum Arthropoda; class Insecta; order Hemiptera; family Aphididae; genus Stegophylla; species Stegophylla sp. TES_Ste_2020. Next base: position 6,519 of record JAIPRM010007660.1, on the reverse strand, counting down.
CATTGGATTTATCTCATTAATATCTTATACTAAAACTTACTTAATTACCCATCTACTAACAGTGCTCTGAAACAATCACAGGGGCTGTCAGAGCAATGCCCCAATAAAAGAGCTCATTTTATAGGCCTTAAAATATGGAATGTATTTGAAAAAGTTTCAAATATGTAAAAATGTGCAAAATAAAATTCATTCTACCAACTCGTTGAATTCAATTCCATTCCTACATTTTAAATTACATATTTTATAACAATATATGGAAATGTCCTATGTAAAATTCCTTGCCTTAATTATGAATTCGTACCCTACAAATATATATATATAATCATATACATAAGGATCAAGATGCACAAAGTAATAGATTGGACCTCTCTGTCCTTCTTATATATTTTTACGTTTACTCTGTTTCATTGGAACTTACAGTGCTACCAAAAAGTACAGAGAAATGACAATGAGACATAAAAACGATCGTAAATTAAAATATAATTAGTAACCCACAGTGAAACAGGACCTGTAATTGTTGGAAAACACTATTTTTATGAGAAACAAAGTACCCGAGACATCCTGCTAGTATTTGCTAAAATTTATGCGTATACCAGTCGTCGACAATATCAATTATATTATAATGAAATTCACATTTATCGACAAATGTACCTGAGTAAATATTTGTAATTAAAAAGGTATGAAAAAAACATTAATTTAATATATCAATAAAATGATTATGATTGGAATTGTTATGAAAAAAAATGTATTGTATCTTCCTGTTTATTGTGTTATTTGATGACCATTGAAGCAACAAAATTAAGGAAATGATCTAAACCTATGAACATAATAATTAATACAGTAAATTGACCGGCGGATTTATTTACTTTGTGCACACAAAATCCTTCCTAGATAATAATATTATCAACGTATAACAGATTTTTTTATACTTTGTTTACCTGTGCCCTTAGACTATTAATATAATTCAACTATTAACGATTAATTATATTATGTATCTACTTAAATACCAAAATTTTATATTTTCGACAATTAGCCGAATTCCAAATGACATTTTACATAGAACCACGTAAGTTATACCTCTTCAATTACCTACTTTAATCATATTTTATTTTTCAAAAAAAAATGTTAAGCATTTGTAGAAATATAAATAATACTTTCATCGAATATATTAATATCTAAACACCTATTGTTTCTAAGTTTTCGTTTTTTGATTCGAACCTCGTACCCAATCTATTTTCTAACACCTAATTTAATTAACATTGAGTTAGTAAATATATGTGTATGATAATACGAAATATTTTGATTCAGATATAAGAGGAAATTACAACAATTTTATCAAATTTTGTAAGTTGCAAGATTTTTAAATTACAATTATTTTCAGGTGATAATTTTGAACATAAAGATTATTTTGAACTTAAAATAATACTACGATTTTAATGTCTACATAACACATTTCATTGAATACAAAAGACACTATCATATGTATTCATAACTTGTACTATGTACATAGATTGATAATATGGGCTGGCGAGATGTATGTATCTGTTGGCAGCAAAGTACAAATGTTATTTAATCAATTAAATTACCTACCTAAGAATTAAATAAAACCATCGCGTATTCAATAGAATAATAGAATAACAAATAAAAAAAGGCCCGACAGACTTTGCACTTTGTAGATATACTTTTTTTTTCAGGTGGGATATACTTGGGGGGAGGGGGGATTACATTTTAAAGAAACGATTCATTATTTTGTAATTTTTTGTTATTCATTTCTTCAATAAAATGATTCTAAGCATAGGTTCAGTATTATTATACAATTACCACTTAGTCTCCCAGAATCATTTTATTGTAGAAATAATTTATCGTTTCTTTAAAATTCAATACACCCGTCAAGAGTATCTCACCCGAGGTTCGAAGAATACCCGGGATGTAAAGTATGGCCAGCTTTTTATTTTACGCACTCCATAAAAAAACAAAAATATAATAAGAATTATAATAATTTCCAGTTATGGTTGGCACAATATTCTGTAGTTTAATCGTTATAGATTTGTTATTTTACACAATACCTTGTGATTATAGACATTAATTCTAAGAAATTTATTAAATTAAATAGGTTATATTATACTTTTTCAAAAAGACCAGAAATTGTGCAAATGTCTTAGCATTATGTAAAATACTGACATCAGTATACACTTTGCCGCCCATGTATCAATGCACTCAATTTACTAAATTATCTTACGATTATTAATATTTAATTTATGTACGTATGATACTAGTTTTCAAAATTTCATATTTTAGTTAACTTTCCTGCGATATTTACGCCTAAAGCATTTATTCATTCAGGTAAGTTATGAAATTTGTTTTAAAAATTATTTTCTTGCTCCAGTTATATATTATATTATATAAGTAAATCTACTATAGTATAGAATGTGGACTCTTTAGGAAAATAGTGGCTAAAATAATATTTTCTTTAATTTGGACATGTTCACATTAGCTATATATTCCAAATATAATTTCTATGTATGTATACTTTAGCCATTTATTGATTTTTACACTTTGGCATAATTTAGTTTATTTCAATTTATTGTTCTAATAAAGCATACGGTTCATACAATATCATAGTTTCGCAACCGATAGAAAAATGACTTTTTTCTAAAAAAAAGATTCTCGACTTTTTTTATAACCTTTCCCCTACGATGTAATATTTACAAAAAACAATATTTATTCGATTAAATGATTATTATTATTTTTTTATTATATTCCCTTGACCGAAATGTGATTCTCAGGCAATGACGTTGAAAAATCAGTACACTATACTATGAATACTATGATAATATAGATATATTATCATTTACATTAGCCATATTATGTGCTTGTTTTCTAATTGTATTAAATATGTTTAAATACTTCCCCTTAGACAAATTGATAAATGAAAACTGTAAATCATTGTATAACATCTCTGTAAATCGAACGTGAATATTACCAGAATTTCTAAAAAATTCAATTTTAAATTCTGAGTGGAACGTAGAATCAAGTATTTATAAAATTATACTTATTTTTTATTTTTTTAGATTCTTAGTAGAACGAAGAAGCTACAGTATTTTTTCAATGATGCTATTTTTTAATTTTTTTGATGTGTACACGTTTTTGTATAGAAATACTAGTCCAAAAGTTATAACCAGCAACTTTTTGAATCACAATTTGTCTCTAGATGGTATTTCTAAGACGTCATTTTTCAAAATGTTCTATAGTTTTCTCAAAATTTGGAGAAAATTTCTTAAAATTTGATAAAAAAGCTTCGGAAACTATATATTTTTTTTTTTTTTAAATCTAAACTTTATAAACATTTTAATCTAGATACATAAATAATATGAAAAGTATTTATCGCAAAAAAATTTTGAAAATGAGAAAAAATCTTTTTTTTTTCTCATCGAAAATTGTGATTTATTTTTTCCCAGTCAATAGGGAAATATAAAACTGGCCGAGTAAAAAATACTTTTTTTTTGTATCACAACAAAGTTTATAATTTTTAAGTAAAATGGTCTTCAAGCTTTGTTTAGGCTCATTTTATTTTAGAAATAAATTATCGTTTCTTTAAAATTCAATACACCGACAAGGGTATTCCACTTGAAAAAGGAAGAATACTCGTGGTGAGATATGGTACGTCCTTTTTAAGAATAAAATGGTGGAATCTCAATGGGGAAGATAATTTTTAAAATTTCTCTTTTTTACTATGTTTCAAACAAAATATTACTCTAAAATGAAACTTACAAAAATCATATTTTATTAAAAATTATTGTATTTATTTTTAGAAAATATAATATTTAAATTTTAAATCATAAATTGTAAATAACACACACAGTATCTACTTTTATGTAACTAAATTAGTACTAAATCAGTAACTAAATTTTATGTTTGTACGAGAATTTTGAATTATTAATATTTTAATACACGTAATGTCTTAATAACACATGTTTTCAGCTATGTTAGGGAAATTATTTAAATTTCGTGAGTATGCAAAGTACCTACATTAAAATTATTGTAAACATAAATATTTGTACAACTATTATAATAAACATTGTATTACAATCGAAAATCTATTTATAAATTTAAAAAAAAAGAAAATTATATGACTTATGATTTACATACACAATGGGGCACAATTAAGAAGTTCCGAGCTTTCAAACGAAAAAATTATCCTTAAATTTATTCTCATCACAAAATTCGCGTGAACACAACCTTAAATTGAACATAGATTGAATTGATAATCTTCTTATATTTTTGAGTCTGTTAAAAAGTGTAACGTCAAGGCTTAAATCCACGGGACCCGGAATTCAGCACAATTTCTAGACCATTTTCTATTCTACCAAAAGTGGCACTCAAATTACTTTGCATAACTTTACATGCTTACATAAATTATAATATGCGTTGATCATTTTTAAGGACAATAGGAAAACACGAAGAGAAAAAGCACGTTCTGACTAAACCTATACTAATTCTAAAACGAAATATGATGTTAAAATCTTGAGCCCAGAAATGGATTTTATTTGTATGGTTAGGATTTTCCTTTAAAAAAAAAAAAGTTAGAATTCCGGGTGCCTCGTGTAATGTTTACACTTGGGTGACCCCATACGTCCTGTTTTATACAGGATTGTCTTTTATTTCGGCTCTGTGTCCTGTTGTCCTGACAAACTTTTCTCAGGATGCTTTTTGTCCCGTAATTTCAAGTCTGTCCCATATTAATCCCGTTTTTTGACTTTTTGTTGATTTAAAATTTTTGAAATAAAATTATTGAATAAAATAATGTAAGAATCTGGAAATCTTGAGGATACTATTAGATCAATTATAATCGTAAAATGAATTAACAAGATTTTTTTAGAAAGTAAAGTATACAATGTACAAGAATAAAGGATTTGAAGAAATTTTAAAAAGTATCAATTTAATTTAATTATGTTATTTTATGTTTTTCAAAATAATATTTTTATGTGATTAAATTTTATCTATAATAGGTAGTTTAAAAATTATGCTTTTTCACGATTCAAAAACATGTATATATATATATGCAATAAATACTTAATTATTTAAAAATATTATGAAAAATATTTTTGTCCTGTATTTTATTTTCTTAAATATGATCACCCTAGTTTACACCGAAATAGAACAATATCAAAAGAAAAATGTTCAAGCTAGTTTGTTAGTACTATCAGCATTATCTAACGTAACAGTTATCGATCAATCGAAGGCGATTTAATCGACTGTAATACCTCGTCAAACTTATGTAGACAAATTACGAATAAATACACTTAAAAATTGTAATTTAAAATTGTAATGCCTTCCTTTATTCTATTAGAAGATTCATCGAACCCCAAAGATGTGTTAGAAAACTTTACTAAATCACGTGAGTTACTATTGTTTTCGACTAAAAACTTGGTCAATAAATATCGTTAATTCTTAATAAAGATTTTTATTCCAATTTCAGTGGTATCTACTAAGCGACGTTCTGGTAAATATTAAATGAATATTTACAATGCATATCCAATGCAATCCTGTTTAAAATATTAAAATCATGTTCATACAATTTCAGAATGGAACCACAATAATATCGACTTAAGTGGTAATAATAATTCTCATTGAGAGATTTATTTTCATTAATTTTACTACGAGTTATCTCATATGTAGTTATTAGATTTCTGATTTTGTGGGAATTTGCTTTCTCTTTCTATTGATTGAAAACGAAGCTATGTCAGCGATGAACTATATTTATAATACTTAAAATGCACGAAATCGTATTAAGCTTTTTATCTATTTTTGGATGTTTTGATACTTTCTTAGGGGTTTCGTTCACTTTTGACTTTCAAGTAACATTTTAAAAATATTTTCAAAATATATATTTAACAAATCTATTAGAAAAATTAATATTAAAATCATAACAAAAAATCGATTTTTCTATGAATTTGCTTATTTATCTATCGATCTAAGATTACATAGAATGAATTCACGCAATTTTAATTTGATTCTTTAGCTATTTTAAGATTTTTAGTACTTCTTTAGGAATTTTGGTGCTTTTTTTATTGTTTTATAGAGCTACAAAATCCTAACTCTAATAATTACAGTGATTGGTTTGATTATTTTAACATAGGTACCTGCTTAATGATTATCGTTTATATTAGTACCTGGTGGTTATAGGTAATCATAACATTAACTTTTTTTAATTATGACTATTTGTTATTTTCAGGATCACTACTTTTTAGTAAGTACCTACGTTTTATACACAACATTTTCTAAACCGAGCTTGGTAAGAAACTAAACATTATTTTCACACAAAAAGTTCAAAATTTTTTCTTTAGTCTAGTGATACATGATTTAAACCAAAATAATTTCATTTTGTGATAATAATTAGTTTTAGTCAGTGGTGTAGTAGTAAATATTGTTTTGGGTATACACCTCGATTTGTATATAAATAACAAAGGGGGGCTCAGCCCCCATATTACCCCCCCCCAATTAACAATATTATTTATA